>JABASI010000748.1:0-32826 GCA_019776505.1 Tomocerus nigrus
AGCATTTATTAACAACAATGCAATGTTAAGAGGAATTGGCAATAGGCCCGGATTGGTGGCCTGCGCCTAGTACCTTCACTTCAATAGTGATATCGGTACACCTCGTATAACAAACAAAAATGTGGTTAGGTCGAACATTTAATTATAAATCGTAAACTGCATTTTAACATTTTTATACACGAACTGAACGTCGTATAATACAAAGGAAATTACGGTAGACGATTTCAGTCTTCTCTTTTATTTTGGATTTTTATCGTGAACATAAAATATTTTGGTTGGAGCTAATTTTATGTAGTATGACCATATCCCCAAATGAAATGGATGCTCTGTACTGGAATATAATATACATGAACCAAATGGACATAATATATTATTCAATCTCATTTGTATAACTGTAGCTACGGTATAACTATATTATTACCTAATTCCTTACCACTCATTCTCTTTTTAGCTCGCCCCTAGGGGAGCTTATGGAATCACATATACTGTACGTCCGTCTGTCTGTTAACACCTTAACTCTCGAACGCATGCACGAGCGGAGGTTAATCAAACTATGCAAAAACATTGCACACTGCTTCCTTCATGTCAACATCTACCAAAAATGTACAGGGTCTCCACCATTGGGATGAGCTTTCTGTTACAGCTT
This sequence comes from Tomocerus nigrus, assembly GCA_019776505.1. Classification (NCBI taxonomy): domain Eukaryota; kingdom Metazoa; phylum Arthropoda; class Collembola; order Entomobryomorpha; family Tomoceridae; genus Tomocerus; species Tomocerus nigrus. The sequence continues at coordinate 647 of JABASI010000748.1, forward strand.
GCCGCTAGGTTTTAATTTCAGAAATAGTCAAACCAGTACCTGTACTTAGGACTAATAAATAGTAAATAATGCTCTTTAAATTGTGCTCATTGGTAAAGGATTACTGAAAGCTTGCAATTTATTTAATTGCCTGGTATTAAATTGTTATTGTTATTATTATTATTGTGACATGCAGACCATTAGTTTTAATTATCTACGCCATTAGAAACCGTGTTCATCATTGGACATGAAAGAGTAAAAAAGGACGCAAAGAAACTGAAACTAGAGATTGTTGGCTCACTGAATCAGTAGAATGAATAAAAATGCATGGTACCTATGCAATTTGTAACTCGATATTCCTTCTAATGATCCCTGCTTGTAAGGACATAGGTACTGTTCGTAGTTCGTAGGAAGTGCTTCTAGGGTTCTAATTCTAATATTAAACGAGTGTCCTTTTTCAAGTTTTTTGTTTTTTCAAGGTTGATCCCATTTATTTAATTCAGCGACATTTACTGGTATAGTTTATACTATTTAATACTGCACAGTATAGACATATTCAATAGCTATTACTAGTAAACTAGTCAGTCCATCACAATAATTATTGTCTCAACTCTCAACAACACGAGAAAGCAAAGAAAACAGCGATGCTTTTTGGCCATTATAGCGCAGCGGTGCAGATAGAACAATAATCAGAATATTCTTAGAATAAACCACTGAAAGTCCGTAAAACACGGATCTAACAAAGATGCAGAAGCGCCGCCCCAAAAGGCATGTATCCGATTTCTCCCATTTTTAAACTGACTGAGACTTCTTTTTACCTCCAGAGAAAGTGAACCAAAGAATTAAATGTTCTCAGCCGTTTTAAGCAAATAAATTGCTTTAGAAATATTGAGATTGAGGCGAAAATGGTAGATTTAATGATCTGTTAATATGCAAGCTTCACCTACGCCTACACGTACACTTTCACTTTTAAGTTATAAACTTAAGTTTCGCATGAAAACAACAAAAGTTACAATGCGTATAAAATACTCCTATATAGGCACTGCGTGACACTATCCTTTTCAAGTAAATACGTGCAACTACGCATACACGCTTAATACTAATAAATATACCTTCAGATATTCAGAGTGAATTTTAGCGATTGAGTCGACTTTTCAGTCAATGCTTTTAGATCGAATTAAATTATTCATAATAACTACCAGGCAGCTTTCGGCAATATATGATGAAAAGAAAATTCCCATTGAGCTTCGCGATATTGCTTAGGGTGAAATGCAAGACTTCCTTTTAGTCACAGTCCCAAGCCCAATAACATATCAGTATCAGTATGTATGTGCCAGCAGCTGAAATCCCACCAGTCCAGAATCCCACCGGTGCGCGGTGCGTGGCTGAATTTGCTAGCCACCCCAACCCAACAACCTAGGAAAGTTATTGGAATGGCTGAGAGTCTAAAAAAGAGCAGGAGAAATCCTTCCGGAAAATGTAATTTCAGTTTATCAATTACCTTTGACCCTTTTTAATTTACGCTAAATTTACAAATTGCAGCTTTACAAAATATTTGTTTTTTGGAAATTCCAATTCATTTATTCTAATAATAATTTGAATTCCAAATAGTAGATAGTAGGCAATATTAAGAAATAAGGTTTAATGTAAACGAAGGAGTAACCTTAAAAATAAGCTACTAACCCTACAATGAAATGTAATTGTAAATGGTAACAAATATTTTGAAAGGATCACTCTGTAGATGATTTAATTTTCAAAGGTGGGCGTTAGGTAGGATGCGCATAGATCAATTTTAACCAGCTTACTCTGCAAGAACTACGTCAGAAATTAATCATTAGATCAGTCTTGTCACTAAGAGTACAGGTTATGCTGGGAAATGTATCTATACATGTAGAAATATGAATCGGTTCAAGGTTAGTTTCCTGCAATAAATAACATTATTTGAAATGTAAAAATGTTTTATATTGTGATGGATGTCTATTTCAAAATGTTCTTTTAACGTTGACACATTTATTTGCATTTCGCATGTCAATCTTGAAGTCGCGGAGAACTTCAGGGGACTCTATTGAGTTTTATTTGTTACAAATAAGCGAAAAGGGTTTCTGTGGTTTTTGTTATTTTCTTTATCTATTGCTTCACAAAAAGGAGGCTATTGTTTTCGTGAGGTATGGTGGCACAAGTACCTTACTTCAGTCCTTTGTTTGACACGAAGAAGATTCAAGGAACTAAATCTGAAAGAAGACTTGAGAAGGAGCTACCGGTTTTATTATCTTCCTGTCTAACAAATTCAGACAAGTGCCATTGCCTACATGCACACTACACAGTATTGTGCTACATAAATATATGGCTACCGTTAGGCGGTCTACAGCTGGCTATTATACTAACATTCCATTTTCCATTGAAGAATACAATAATAATAGTGCACTTGAGTCTATCTATTGTAAATGTTATGCTATACAAAAATATTTCTACAGGGTAGCACATAATTCTCGGAATAAAACTCGGACAGATCACTCTGATCACTAGATCAGCAGTCATCCATAAATTGAAGCCAATATTTCCAAAATTTTAACTCTGGAAGCACTAATTTTACACACATTGTTCACTTTATAAAATTTTGTCTCTTTCTTTGATAACATCAAATTAAATTTCATGGATTCCTTTTCGAACGCAAAATATGAAGGGCGTTCAAAACGAAAAACCAATAACAAAATTGATCGTAGTTCAAGAACTTAAAGCGGAGAAAGGGCTCTGAAATGCGAAAAATACATGAATGGCTCAGAATTTTTTATTCTAAATGACGATGATTAGCATAAAGCAAACATAAGTAAATGAAAGAGATTTGGAAATTAGCAAAATAGAATTTGTGGAGAGAATGAGGATGAAAGGCATGCATATTGTAATCTGCTTTCATTTTTTCATTCTACTAGCTGAAGAAACAGTTTGCATCGTCGTGGAAAAATAGGACATTACATCATTATAGTCTACTACTATGACGTGACATAGTTTTAGTGACGGAACATCAGTTGGTAGAGAGCAGAGCAGACGTACGTGTATATCGGTGCGTAATAAATCCGTGAGCACAAAGGCAATATTTTTCTTAGCGGCCAACTTAAGGAATTTAGATTTTAGTTGAGTGAAGAGAAGTATCTATGAAGGAACAAGGAACCCACTCAAGATGATTACACAATCTTCTATGAGCAGGGAGTGTCATATTTCCATAATCCAAAAGACTAGATGGTACAGGGAGATGCAAGAGGATGAAAAAGTCTCATCTGAAGTTAGGAAAGGCTCTTAGGCACTCCGTCAAGTATTCCGTGTGCAATTTTTGGAATTGTGAGGTGAAGACGGGAAACGTGAAAGATGCTAGGCAGATATGAAAGGGACAGAGCCGTTGGAGTCATTGTCAGATGCCGTACCTGCTAAACTGAGGACTATATTATTATATATAAATATACACTTACGTAGGTTATAAATATAGAATGGGTTGGAAGGAGGAGGAGCGGGATAGTTATTTAGTTAGTAGACTAGAATAAAAAGATGACTTCTTTTGACTGAGAGAGATTTTAATGCGCTGAGTCCTTTGGATGCTGACAGAAAGAGTAAATGGGCAGATAAGACGCAGAGTGAAAGACTGCGATCTTAAGTCAAAATAGTAGCTGACTTCATTCCCATGCTCATTGTTCTTTATTTTCCTGATTATTCCTTCCTACTTTAGTCAGGAGGATATAATGCTCTGTCTGAACGTGTACTACAACCTCCCTCCCTACAGCCAACTCCGCTTCACAATCTAAATAACTACAGACTATAAGGACATAAATAAATAGTGTAATAAAGGCCTACAGATATCTACCCAGTACAAATTGGAGGCAGAAGCCATGATCATAGCCAAAGCAAACGCTGTCTCTCTTGTCACAGTCTGGACAAATAGTAAGTGGAAACATTCCTACTTATCTATGTTGGAAATGAGAAGAAAATATGCATGAAATAGTAAGTGCAAGATGGGTGGGTAGATAGATGTGAACTGGAGATAAGGTAGATAAAATCCACGAGTGCTCCAAGTGGAAAATATACAGGCGAAATAATATTATGTCGGGGCCTTATTTCCATATTACAGAGCTAGTTAATATCCGCACACAAAACATACTTTTATTAAATATGCACACTCGTATGGGGCAGATCGAAATTTTTACATGGGCGTGCATGTCATATGAATTCAATATGAATTCATGTTTTTGTCATTCCCTATAATAAATGCATTGGGAAGGTTTTGCCTAGGATGCTTTAGGAGCTTCATAATGATAGGAGAAGCAAGGCCAAGCCAAGCCAACAGTTCCTAAATCACAAAGTAGATCAGGAGATCAGGTACAACTACACGATGCCATAAGGAGAAGCATTGTAGGAGTAGGAGCTGTAGCTCTGGTGGAAAATTGCCTTTCTTCTCCAGATACCTACCTGTGCTGCCTGTGCATACAGTTCCTTCCTATGTACATAAATAGCCTTGCCATCCATCCCATCATGTCGAAATAGCCCAGCCAGAGAAAAATGTAATGTGTGTCTAGGTAGGCAGAGAGAGGTAAGTAGGGAGCAGGCATACCACTACAAAGATACTTTCCATCTACAAATAGCACAGCCTCTTCCTTTCATTTTTTATGCATGTACAAGTCGCTCGTTTTATATGCGTAGCTACCTGCTCACTATCTCCATTTCAGCTCCGTTACTTTTTCCCTTTTCACTTCTGACAAATAGTAAATCCTAGCATCAGAAATTCTCTTTCAGGGAAAATCCGCTGGGTATATAGGTAATAGGAGCACTCTCTTATTTGAAGGTAGCCAGCCAGGCTTGGCCATTCTCTTCCTGCAACCTTACTTGTTCAACACCAATTTTATCTAGCCAGAGCTACAACAAACATCCACACACTAAATCTTTCTAGTCTGATCTAAATGCACAGCTAAATGCATTGCATAGAGCTGTCTGTAGCTACCTACAACAAGTAGATCTCTACACGAGCAGGCACTACACTCACCTCCTACTCCTACCCATCACCAAATCAACAGCACACACACAGAAACCAAAACTCGCAAATTCGAGCTCCTAATATATGACTCCGCTGTGATCTATGCAGTTTTGTAATTACATTACTGGCTGCGGATATCATCATATACTCGTCATTGAAAGTAATTCTCAAAAGCTGAGCAAAATACTAGACTCGACACAACTGAAAACTGTTCGTGTAAATTGTCCAAGGGAAATATAAAGTCAAGCTATGAATCGACAATCATTCAGTCAGTCAACCACCCAATTTATACACAAGGAGATAGCAGTTGACATAGCACTTTCTCTTTGAATACTATAGCTTTATATGTATGTAGACCTTTTATCAACTTTCACCACACAAAAATTCATTCCTGTTAGTGAAAACTGTTATTAGTTACTTACGGGGTTAGCATAAGAAAAGAGAAGTGCTATGTCAACTTATATTGTTGTCGTTCTGTATATCTATTCCTATGTTGTGGTATTTTTCAATTGTTCAACTTTTCATTCCGCCTGCACATAAGCATCGATCTCCTTTTTTACTGCGTGTACTTGTTTCCAATCTTTCGCCGCCTATCTCTCTTACTTATTCAATTTCCCACCTAAATCAGCATAAAGTGTAACCCGGCAATTTATTATCCTCCTGTAACTCCTAACACACAGTAACTTAAGTTAGGTAATAATGATTTACGATTAGGTAAGCATTGAGAAATCCAGTAAACGCTTTTTGCTTCATTTCCTCCCCAAGAGCTCATTAAACGGATATCATTTTATTTATACTCTCTTGGATGACATTGCGTACTTACCAGACGCGAGGTCACCAAACGGACAACTGTATTTCTGCTTCATCAATTAAATGCTATATAGAACCAATCTAATATCATTTCATGGCCATCAAAACCAAATTGCGTGTAGAAAATGGACTTTCCATAACATTATGAGCACAATAAAAGATAACTTGTCGTAGCATGAGCACTGCCATCATGCTCAAATGTCCCAATCACACTGATGGCAGACAGGCAAAATTATCTGCGTCTAAATGGAGAAACTTTGATTTCTTGAGGAAATGTCCCTAGAATATCAAATCCTGTAGTTATTTCATTGTAATATCCGTAGGTATATTGTTACCTAATGATGTTCTAATAATCTAATGACTTTCATTTAGTAAGCTGCTAAAAATAACTTTCTTCCTGTATTTAATTTCAATAGAAACAACTTTTGTATAATTAAACAACGAACGTAAGACAAAATACAGTAAGTATACAAAAAAGGAGTGGGATGAAATAGTAAATTTGATTGTCAGCGAGTGATTTATATCCATCACTGTTTCAGTGTGCATTTGTTATGCTCTGAAAGCCAAGAATGCGGGATAAGAGGGTAAAGGACAGATATATATTTTGCATGGACTCGTTTGTCCTTGATCATTCTTGGCAATAAAATATATGTGGGCTTGTATTCCTTATATAGATTCGTATCTATAGTTTTAGCTCGCTCACCTTAGCTTGAAATCAATGCAAATGTCTCCATTTGGTTGTGGAAGGTGATAGTAAATGAAGAGGAGTGAGATGAGACGGAGAGAAGTGAGAATAGGATTAGAGGAATAGTCGTGTTGGCTTAAGCAAATATAAGACAATGGCGAGAGTAACTGTAAAAATGAAGTTAGTTAAAGTGGGAGGAGAAGGGCGCTATAGTTCTTGTGCTTATTTAGTTCAAAGTGAGAGAGAGAGAGAGAATGAAAAAAAGAGAGAGAGAGAGAGAGTGAGTGGATGTGCGAGAGGGAGAATGGGGAGAAAGCGTGCGAGGATGAGCCAAGGTGTAGGACATGCTGCTTAGTAGAGAGAGAGAGAGAGAAAGAAAAAAAAAGAGAGAGAGAGTGAGTGGATGTGCGAGAGGGAGAATGGGGAGAAAGCGTGCGAGGATGAGCCAAGGTGTAGGACATGCTGCTTAGTGTCGCTTTCACCCATCAGTGATATGTATTAAAAGTACATAGATAGGTCCTTGGAGTCACTCACTCTCTTTGGCATTTAGCATTTGGAGAGAGTGGAGGAAGGGAAAGAAGAGGACTTTCTCTGTTGTGCGAATTGTCTCCGTGTGACTGGGGAGCTTAGGCTAATGCGACTATGTACAGCTAGCTGGCTACGAGGAGCTGAGTTGGCTGAGAGTGGAAATCTGGAGAAAGGAGTCCGAAGAGACGACGGATCTCTCTCTCTCCCGACTTTCTTTCTGCTGACTCTATTTTCCGCCTACCTTCTCCTCATCTTCTCTCCTTCCCACCAACACACACCGAGACACGAAACAATCTTTTCCCCCACAATTTCCACTAAAATGCAGCAACTGCCTCCAAATCGCTTTCTCTCTCCTTGCCTCTTACTTTCTTTAAGAGAGCGTAAGCTAAGAGAGTGACTGACTGAGACTCGCTTTCTCTCTCTTTCTCTCATCTCACTCATCGTCAGTCGAGTTCGAGTCCTTTACGTCCACGTCTTATGTTCCCATTGCCAACGGTGAGAGACTAGAACTGAACTTTCTGCCATTGCATTGCTTTCCATGGATTACGACTTTCGAATCCTCCTTCATAAGTATTCCGAAAAATCCATTATTCATGTCTACCATCTGCAATTAAAACTGGCGGATTACATTTTGGTCGCTTTAAATGAGACCAATTTAACCTGAAAGCTACTGTTCGGGTTAATAAGTAAGTCACTATGAGATCTTTGTGTCCTGACCATAAAATTGCTCGCTATGCTCCCTCTCGCCACTCACGCCTCTCATATCACTACAAACGCTTCGCTCACTTTATAGCTACACTAGCTACAGTGATATGCACTCCTCAGAACACTTACTTTCTTAATACTTTCTTAATAGCCCACACTTTCTCTTTCTCTCCTACTCCACTCACTAACAGTGACAGAAACGGAACAGGACGCACTAATTATATTTACACAACTTTCACTTCCTTACTTTATAGGCATAGGTAGGTCACAATCAATCATTTTGTTTAGCCTCTAAAATCACTAGACTTACTATATTCAATAGCTGCATTTTTGAACAAATGTGAGGCGCATTTCCATTTCATAACGCATTTCCCTCTTTGACACTTCTAAGTCTTAACTCTCTCATGCCATCTCCGAAATTTATAAAGCCTTCGCAATATTTTCATTCTACTGTGTCTGTATGCTCAATTACAGGAGACACTTACGCGCGCAGTCAGATGAGACTTTATACCGTCTTTAGAAATTAATCGTTCTTCCTTGACATTAGCATGGATTCTGACAATATCTCAAAAAATATACTTCGTTTTATGTAAGTGTTTACCAAGTATAAATATAATTTGTCTGGAACGTTCTTTTTGGGGGAAATTATATGTAGTGTAATATGTAACCCCAAAGATTTCTTCATTCTGGGGTATCTGGAGGAATCTGCTAAATGCCGACGATTCGATGCATAAATGAGATAGACGGACTTCCCCGTCTATCCATCTTCCACACCGAGCCTTAGTTAAGAGCTGGGCCAGGCCAGCCATACCCTATACAATACATGACTTGTGTAAAAAGTTAGGCTTCTATATTTAATATTAAATAGATTGCCTGCATAAAATGCGAACTAAATACCCGCTATTGAATTACCAGATACTAAAATATCGGTGGAAAAATTGCGTGTTTTACATTTGTACATTGGTAATACAAAATAATCACAGCCGATTAAGCCAATGGCTAATTGCTGTAGAAATTACTAACATTTCAAACTTCGAGAATCGATATTAGTCATAGAAGTTCTATGAATGTCTATTAAGTACTTCATGCTTAGGATTTAAAGAGTTGTCGAAGAGATAGCAGTTATCTAAGTATATTAACTAAATGAATTTACAAAGGAGAGTTGTGTGATTGTGTGTTGTCCTGCTATTTATAAAATTCCCTGTGCAAAACAGACACGCATGTAATTCTAGAGTCTTGCTTCACGTTGCATGGATATATCTGTATAGGTACATATAGTACATTATACCTACTTATGCATAGGGGAACTACAGAAAAGGTTACATACCATTAACACTTTGCGTTTTTCTGTTGTGCCAACTAAAATTAAGTAGTAGGTGTGTCTTCATGTCTTGCTCTGAATCATTTTAGAATTCATACTAATGATAAAGAATTCAATGACTCCATAATACGCGATAGCATTAACCAGAATATATAAATGTTGCAAAATGTTAATTTCAGAGAAATTCTGTAGGTTATTTTCTAGTCGGAGAAAAGGGTTTATTTCGGGATTACTTAATGATTGGAAATTGAAAGGCGGAAGGAGGTCAGTTAAAGACAAGGTGAATCTTTACAGAATTGCTTAGTGGATAATTTATGAGAACAATTTCGTAAGGGACGCAGACAAGGAGGTCAGGCAACCGAGTTACTATTACAATGTTTTAGTCGGAGTCTATAGCGAATGGTGATATGCTATAGGTATATATCTTTAGTACATAATAATATTATTGTGGTAGGTAGGTACGTAGCAGGTATAGATATAGTGAGTGAGCCCAGCTTCATGGCAAGTAAATAGGAAAGCCGTAAACGTCGAGTAAAGCGTTGGATGATTTCAGGAGCTAAATGTGATGCTCCTGTTTTTTCTCGGCATTTGGAAATGAGTAGACTCAGTTTTGATACTTGCTTAGCTTTAGGTTCTTCACTCAGTCACCCGTCTCAATGCTCGACTTCATTAAAGATTGATCTGTCTTGAAACTCGTAGTGCATGCAAATATCCAATCAATAGGCAAATAGAACGTCCTGGTCTTGACATACACCTAGGTATCCTCCAAGACAAGACAAGAAGACGACATGCATAATGCCATGTCCATGTGATGTTTGTGTGCCATGAAACTCAACTCACTTTCAATGGAATTGTGTGTAACACTCTATTCCTATATTCTCCGTCCCGTGTGTGCATTCCTAATAAATTATCAGAGTTGGCAATTTGGAATTCCGGCCTATTTCTCCATTTCCACACTCGACTTGGACAAAAACATTTTCTTTACTCTAAAATAAACAAAAAATATTTTAATTCTTTAAATTATTTTGTAATTAAATTCCAATTTTTAAATGATTCCTTTTGTTGAAGTAGTTCTTTGTTGGTAGTATTTTGGGGGAATGTCGTGATTCACTTTTGGGAGACAGAATGGTGGAAATGGGGTAAATATAGTCCGGCTAAACAGTCGGAATTGTAATAATACGTCCGAGTGCGGAGATATAATAATATGTGAGAAAGGACATTACTATTGAGAAAGGACATTGGACGTTGGACGAAGAAAGTCAGTCAACGAAAGGAAAGGAGGCCAAGCCATGAAAATGAATCGAAGCCACAAAGTTGACTTCAGGCAGAGCAATGTCTTCTCTGTCCTTTCAATGAAGTCTTCTTCAAAGACGACGGATGGAAATGGATGTATCTGGGAATCTGGGGCTTTTATTTCTTCCCCGTTTGTCTCTTGGTCCTCTTTAGCGAGGAAAGTCCGTAGGTATGTCCTGTTTCCTTGCAATGCAAAGCATTTTCATTGATAGGGAAGGGAAAGTTGGAGAAGAAGAGCCGGCAATGAGTTCCTTCAGTCGCTCATTTCTACCCTTAATCTCCGTATGAGAGAACGGAGCTCCATTCATTCGCCAGTGAAAATCGGGTTCAGCTGATTGTGACATTGTGATTGACCCAGAAAAGTAGCAACCTATTCTGAATGTAAGCTGAATGGCTGAAAATGCCAATTTGCCCGTGCTACAATTTCTACCTATGAGCAAATTTATATCTACCTTCGCAACATTTTCTATTGTTAGACTCCACGGTGTAGAAATGTGTAGAAATTCAGCTCTCCACATCTCGTGCACAATTTGTATCCCTGCTATGTGGAAATGTCGTTGGATGGATGTACAGTACTCTTTGGTAAACATATCCGAGCATTTCGTGAGTTATTAATATCGTCATTTTATCAATAGCTACATTATCCACATTTACAGCTGGAGATAATATGCAAATGTCTAGTCATGAAGGACGGGCCAGTAAGTAACTATCCATTTCCAAATGGCAGGAATATGCATCCGTCTTTCAATTGGATTTCCCTAAGCCTGCATTACTGAGAATGAGCCTAAATGTATCTCTTGATTGTTTTCAGGTTAACTCGTCTGGCATTTCTCCAGACAATTGCACACGCGGCACACAATCCCCAACTCAGTCGGCATTCAATTCAATGACATGTAGTCATAGTAGTTGATTGAAATGGAGAATACTTACAATTAGGCAACTGCCTCCCCTCACTGCATATTACTTATTATTAGTAACTGAATGACACTAAATACACATTCTCCGTAATTCTCAATATTCCATTCAATCTCGTGTTACCCAATTGCAAAATTGTCGTCCCTGAGGATTTCTGGGAGGGCTTAGCTCCCTCATCTCTAGCTATAGCTAGACACAATCAAAGTTGAAAACTTTCTCAATATTTTTAACATCTCTTTGGCATAGATTGAAAACAGTCGGAGTCATAGCCGTAATTTATACATAAGTTGCAATTTGAATATATATTGGACAGATTTTAATTATAAATATGCTTCTTTTGGATTATTTAAGAGACTACTGGAAAGGATTTTCATTTCCATTAGGAAGTTAGGGAAAGTTGGAGTCGGGGCCTTGCCCTATGCTGACTAATATCTTGTTACGACCTTGCTACTCTTCCCTGCTGCCCACCACCACCGACAGGAAAACTTTCTTCTTGCAATTTCATAGACAGGAGTTCACTGTTAGTTGACTGTAGCATTTTAGTAATCAGTGGGGTGAGTAAACGTCCCACTTACCTATTATAGTCCTTCCTCTCTATCTCTACTTATTTACAGCTGCAATTACAATAACTGTAATGATTCCAATTACGTAGTGATAAATAGAGAGGGATAGAACGTTACGTTAGAGTTCACGTGAGTATGCTAATGCATTAGACTCTCTGGTAAAACAATACAGTTACAACTGCCTTATCTGATTTAGCTTCCCAAGTACGGTGACCAGACGTCCCGGTTTTTCCGGGATCGTCCCAGAATTCAGAGGCGTCCCGGGCGTCCCGGAAATGTCCCGGATTTTGCAAAATTTTCTACGCTACTCTAGGAAAGTTATTTCTTTAGACCATTTTTACCCCAAAATTGCAAAATTATCTACGTTACGCTTGGAAAGTTTTCTTTATACCGTCTACATCTCAAAATTGCAAGTCTGACAGCGTTCTATTTAGACAATTTCTGTTTTAAAATTGAAAAATTTTCTTCTCTGCGATTATCGGATAGGTTTTGATTTATAATCAATTGGCACAAAATTAAAAGTTTTTTACAGTCTACAATACGCTTGAATAGATAGCCGTTTATTTAAACCATTTTTAACTCAACGTTTTTATCAATATTTTGCATCCATTTTTGACTCAAAATTACAATTTTGATAATTTTCAACAATTACAAACATTTTTTTTCAAATTGAAATCCAAAGATTCGAAAACGGTGAAGGCTTACTATAAGCTGTTTTCTTCGAAACATGAAAGAATTTCTGTAAAATTTTGGATACTGGGAAGAAAATATAGTTTCCACCAGATATGCAAAATGATGACATTAAAACCTCATAAATTATATACATCAGGAAAACTGCACAAAAATTGCGTATCTTCATGTTGAAGATACCCTAGCCAAAAAAGGGTTAAAAAAGGGCCAAAACTTTTTCGCGCTTACGCGCCAAATCACCCTCTCCCAATTGTCCCGGATTTTCCCTTTTCAAATCTGGTCACCGTATTCCCAAGTGATAATTAGGGCCGGGGAAGAATATTAAACAGAGGAGCGTCTACCCATCCAACGAACAATAAGGTAATTGCTGAGGCTGGCTCTCCGTATAGACGAAGAGTAATAGCAAGCCTTTCTCTTTGATCGATTGGAGCGTAGAAAATATTGAATAGGGAGGAGAAGCATAGGATTTGACTATTTGCTCCTCGAGAGTAATGACTGTCTCAATAGTATCGCTCACTCTAAAACTATCTCGTCTACCTACACAAAATATTTAGTATAACTGTCCGACTAGAAGGCAGGCAGCCGAATAATAATGCTCAACTATGCATGCACCTACCTCCTCCATTATATCCGAGTCAGTTCTGCAAATACGTGTTATTAGTCGGCTAACTCCTCTATCCTACTCATCCTCCTTCAAGAACACTATTCAGCAATGAATTCAATTTTGCTCAAAGTATTGTAGGAAGAGGAGAGGAGGAGAGAAGCAGGAAACGTTTAATTTAAGCACAATAAAAGTTTATCCGTATATGTAGGCTGGCCATTTTTTCTGTGGCTATGCAGCACAGAGGGAGAGAGATATATGAAAAGTAGTCACGAACAACCTACCTAGTCAATCCAATTTAGTACACAACTCTAACTCTGATTCTAACTTAAGTTTCTTACTCCACTCTTTTAATAGGAAAATGCAATTTCAAAAGATTTTTAAATTCTGGCCCACTGCTCTACTCCATTCTAGCAAATGTGTACACGAGAGCTATGTACTTTCTCTATTTCCTTTACATAGTCCCTCCCTCCATACACTCACTCGTATTAGCTATATACTGCCGTATAAAATACGATGCCAAGTGCTAGACTGAGACAGCTTTCATACTTAAGAACATTACTTAACACTAAAACGCTTAGGATTACGTAAAAAGTAAGCAGAAGGGTAAGAAGGATCTTTCAAACTGGAAATTAAGCCAAGATTCTGCAATTCAGGATAGGGATGAATCTAGAGCATTATAAAAGAGATTTTTCTAAATGCAAAAATCCCTAACTTTAGAAATACTTTTTAAATAGTTTCATGCAAGGCAGATAGATCCATTGTAATTTCCACTCTGTCTCTCTACTTATAAGTTTTTATGAGCCATATTCTTTTAGCAAGCATTTTCTACAATTTTGCTTGTGAAAGCCAAAGCAATTCTACAGCTAATAAAAGATTTTTTAACCCGTTGCTCCTAAATTTAGAAATATTTATTTTTAGAATGGCAATGTCAAAGTTATTTCCCATTAAATGCGACCTCAATTAAAGTTCAAGTTCCGAGATGATTTTTAAATCATTTAGTGATATGACGTCAATGAATCGGCTGGAGCTTAAATCATGTGCGCAGATTTACAATCTTTGACATTTTCATCTCAAATTGAATATCCTGTGCAAATTACGTATGCATTGTCAGTTTAAACGGGAGAAATTCACCTAAAGTCATTTTTCATAGAATACAAATATAGCAGGCTTCTAAAGATTCTGATTCAGAAGGATATTCTTGATTGACCAATTTTCCAAGAAGAGGAATGTAGAGCCTGACTTTGCTGTTAGCCGATAATATTAATTTATGATGCTCGTATATTTATAACTAACAATAATTTCTAAATCTTTCGGAAAATTTTTCAAAAACGGTTAAGATTTATTTTAAGTGATTCTCCTATCTTACAATTTTCTTATACAATATTGCCAAGTATTGGATACAATGGTTTTTTTTGCAAGGAAGAACTTGTTTGTTCTTAATGATGAAGCAAAGTGTGAGTAGCAAGTAGCAATGATCTAATTGTAGGGGGTAAAATATAAAAGCCAGGACGTATGAGAGGAACAAGTGGAGTTGCAGGAAAGGACTTTCGTCGAAGATAACAATAGACAAAGCAATGAGGCTTGACACTAGCACCAGTAAAAATGAAAGACATAGGAAGAAAGCAAGAAGGATGAAAAGGCAGAGAGTAAGAGTATGGATCTTGCTTACTTGGCATTATAAGGAATAGCGAGGATTCTGCAAAGTGAAAGAAAGTGACTATGATTATAGCTGTAAATTGTGTTGGTATTTGTTTTAGGTTCTTACAACTTTACGATGATGCTTACTATTTGGGTTCTCCAACGTGGAGGTACATGTACCGTGCTGTGCTGAGAGGAGGTAGACCAAAGTACAGAGTCAGGCAGGCAGGATCAGGTACGAGTATTACTGACTATAGCTAAATGCGCTATAAAATGTATGCGGATGGAATCATGAGGGTAAAGTTGGTTTAGTTGTTTCTGGAAAAGAAAGGAAACGAGATGAAAATTTGATTAAAACTTTCCCTTTGGGTGATCTATTAAGTGCTGAGAAGAATAGATGGATGAGACGGAGAGAGAGACAGGGCAGAGTGAGCTGAGGCAAGTCTTCTTCCTCTGTCTGTCTTGACTCTTCCCCCTTCCCATCCTCATCCTCCACGATGCATCTCGCGAAAGTAGCGGGTAGCCCCCAAAATTACTAGTAGTTTCAATTCCTCGTGAATAACGCTAATGATGTTATGTTGGATGTTACACGTTATCCATCCAACACGCTCATCTTACTTACACTACACACCATAGACAGAAGCCAGGAAAAGGAAACACTGAAACGCACTCCCGTTCTGTTCTCACAAGTCACCTCATTGCGAAATTCGCACTTTTTCAGTGCCTCCCAGCATCATTATAATTTATAATCCCTTTCTGCACTAAAGCTCTTAGATTCCTTTAATCTGAATTTCTAATAAACTAATTTTTATAAAAGCATTATTTCTTAGAAATAAATATAAGCTATTATGACTATAAGCATAATTAAATAGAGATGGGATTAATAATCCAATAGATGCATATTACAGCACTCTGTAGACTTGTTGAACAGCCTGAAAAGACAAGGAATACCCGGAATATACTATTTTTGAAACCGTATAATCTGATTATAGAATAATGAACAAGTTAAATCCGTATTTTTCGGTATTTGCACTTTTGGAGTGGAGATTAGCAATTAACATAGGTACTTGTACAAGGATCTCAAATAACGAAATAACTGCTAATTCTCGGCATAGAGAAATTCGTTGACAACTACCGGCTTATTGTGCTGCTCTGTTTCGGGGACTCAAAAATGTTTTGCAATATCTCTCATGCGTGAACTCGATAAAATTCTAAAATCATAGCATTTGGGTCCTATCACTAATCGAAACCACTCCAAGTATTTTAAATCCTATTACTATCTCATCGATCTTACATAATTTCGTACCCTCTACACGTTCATATTCTGGTTGATAGTTATACATATATTGAATTGTGTATTTCTGAGCTGCCATGAGGGGATAAAACATTCCATTGATCGTTATTACATTGGATATTAGTGGGTACTATTTTAAGAATTCATTTACTGAAGTATAGTCGAGCATTTTTACAAGACAAGGGACGTTGCTCTTAAGATAACTCAAAGAACGATGACGATGTAACAGTGTCAATGGATATAAACATATCGCGGTGGGTGAGGGTGTGTAGTGCAGATACTTGCATGCATGTAATAATGTTTTACAACTCATAATTTACCCACAAGCATATTTCTTGTCAAAAGTGATCGATAAAGTAGAAAACATTTAAATTGGATATTGTGGTTTTTAGGTGGTTTCCTCCTCCGAGTCTGAGGTTCCAAGTGCTACGCTTCAAAGATGCTTCATTGGATTGCAGGAGCTCTGGGAACCTTTATGGGCTTTTTCGGAGTCTTCACAAATCTCTACATACTCCTTGTTCTAATAGTAAACAAAAAGGTAACAATATTTATAAAACCTTTGCAAGTGTTTGGAAATATTATTATTCAATATAAAACATTCTTTTCCCTGTAATCCGTGGTGCATAGTTCTTGCATATAATAACTGGTTGGGTCGATGACCGATTTCCTTTATTCTACTAAGATGTCATCATCATACTGTTACGTACACAAAAGCTTTTCTTCTACAAGTGTATACCAATCTCGTGTAATATAGCTAGTTTTTATTATTTTTATATATTACTATTTCTGGAGATTCAAAAACATTACGTACCTATATTGCGTATTCGGATCCATTATAAAATGTAAATTAGCAAAATACCTTTTATATTGTGCACCCATATGGCAGAGAATTGTAGGAGGATAATATGCAAATTGAATTTTCGAGAATGCTTGCATTTAGAAGATTTACGCGAGATCATGAGAGTGACTTATGCATAATAATTACGATGTCCACGAGACGTCATTCAATTAGACAGTGATATATTCAGGTACCTAGTAATTTGCATAGAATATTAAGTTTAAATTTTAGTCTGTCTATTAGAGTGAAGTGCTGTTATTAAATAGCTAAGTACTTCAAACTCTGTCAAAATTAATCGTGATTAAGTTGTGTATAAAATGATTTGGTTTCAAATTTCAGCTACACAATTATAAAGCAGGATTGCGGATGATTTTATTGACTGTCGCCACGTTGTAGTTTTCAAGGAAAATAAGATTAGATGTTGGCAGTTGGACAGTGGGAAGCTGAAAGTAGGAGAGGAGAAGTGATGTGAAAGAGGTGATTAAAAACTTATGTGGTAGGACAGATTAGGTAATCCATAAAGTAAGCATGTTACCCACGTGTCTCCCTAAATTCCGTGTTTACTTAATGTGAGTTACATTTCGGAGAAGTAGCTAATCATATAATGTGCCTAAAGAAGCACAAATCTTTTGGAGACAGACCATGCAGCACATAAATAACTTGAACGTGAGAACAGAAAGGGGAAAGGTACAAATAGTCGCCAGGATTGAGTAAGTACGGCACGGAGAAAGCATTTGATTTATTTTTGACGTCAGAGCATTAATTCAATTATGAGCTCTCCTTTCTGAGATGTGGAGCAAGAGCAGTGACAGGAAAACCGCAGTCATTAATTAGTTTTACACTCCTCTCTCATTTGTTTCTTAATTCCTCGCTGTGGTTTATTAGAGTGGAGATGCTCTTCCTAGTACAGAGCTAATACTTTGTCGCAGGAAGATGTCTATGCTACGCATCATCTTTTCGTCAACACACTTCTATAATGCTTCATCAGCAAAAAGAGGGTTCTATTACTCCTCTTCACCATTTAACGCAAACGCTTACTTAGACTCCTCTTATTAAGTTAGCAGCGCCTATCTCCTTTTAAATATTATGCATTAATTAGTATTATGTTAAGTACCTAATTAGTTGCATCATAATTTGGCTAACTCTATCCTTTCATATCATTAAAGTTAATTAAATCTACGTTGAATGGCTATTAGTTATTTCTGCCTAAGAGGAAAGCAGAGAGCTGAGGGATGAGTTTGTTACTACATATAACTCCCTTCGATACTTAAACGAACAGATAATTAATTCCCCTCCTGAGATTCTTTGATAAATTGGTAACCATACTCCTTTGCTTCAGAATTCAAATTGAGTGACTCGCGACAAATGCCCATTTGTTTCATTTGCAGAAAACAACAAACCCACAAGGTTCTGCAGTATATTCAATTCAAAAGTATATTCGTGAGTACTTTTCGATGTACTTGTACTTGGGGACAGCCCCATCATTTCTATCACCAAAACCATTAAAATTAGCCATCGTTAAATGAGTAAGTATGGTCGGAAAAGGGAAAAGGAGGAAGGCCATTCTACAGGTTAATTTATTTAACAAGGCAGAGCCCAAGTGTCGACTCGAAGGAGAAAGAAACTCCATGATAACCATCAGCAGAAGTCAAAGCAAATGCAGAAGGCTGCCACGTTTACTGAACATCAAGATAAGAAAGAAAATCAGGTTTAGGTTGAATAAATCAATAAATATGCTTTTAGTAATGAGGAGGCAGGTTTTAGGTAGGTAGGCTAACTGCTATAAGTACACACCAATGCGTAGACGTTCATATAGTCGATACCGTTCATCTAATAAAATATTCATAGGTGTAAGGGTACCTTATGCACACTTGACGATAAGAACTTAAAATCAAGATATTTAGTTATTTAGTGGACTAATGGAAATCAATACTTCTATGTATCTTGATTGACATAAGAAACTGTGTTCTAGGACAATACTAAATAATTAATGCTACTTTGCTTTACGAATTTTTTGATCCTTGGTATTTAGTTTTTAATACCTTACTATCTCTGAGTAAATTGGTTTGCCAATTGAGCCGGATACAAAATCCGACATAATGCATATATACGGTGAACCCAATATTATAATGCAAAAACAATCAATACATCAATTTTCTACAGATATATGGCATAAGTGCTTTCACTGCTCTCTGCTGCTGAAATACGGGAATAAACTTAATTCCTAAATTAGATTTAGCAAAAAAACTTCAATATTAAATAGTTCATTAAATCACAATTTTTATACAAGGAATTTGTAAGAGACAATATCCAGGTTAGGTAGGTAGGTACAAAAATTGTTTTCACTCTAAAATGGTTTGTAAGAAAAGAAACACAAAATATAACATGCTGTTCAATCATAATGTATTCTAAAATCTTATAAATCTTTATATTCTTTTTAAATCTTGTTATCTATCATATATTTAAAAAGTACTAAAGCAGACTTAAAGTTTAGAATTCCTTAGTCGCAGGAAATACGGCAAAAAACTGAATATCCTGCTGTAAATGTGCTGCATCTACTAAGGTGTTGGATGCCTGCAAAGACTAAAACTATTTTAGTAGCACACCAAAAGTACAGTGTTGAAGTAGAAAGTATCGGATCCTCTATACGTGCGTATGTAGATGACTGTATTTGGTTTCCCCTTATGTTCTATGGGAAACTTTCACAGATCTCCGAAATGTTTATCAAGAAGCCGTGATGTGGCGAAAGTTGGTGAAAATAGCACAATGGAGCCATCGTAGTGAAAAAGGTACTATGTCGGACACTGATCTAGCAAATATTGAGTGGTTTGGTGACTGACGTGAAGGTCGCAATGAGATATGTGCTGAATTTTGAATCAGATTCATATGTGAAACTCAAAGGGCAACGAGAACGAGACCCAGTTCGAGCGACAAATATTAATCTATTTATGAAGCAAGAAATTGCCATTTTTATTATTTAGTCGTCTATATTATGTATGGCTTTCTTTCTACAAGTTCATCTTCCTTATTTCAGCATATGTACAGACACCTACCTAAATATTACGTGTGTGTCAGGAGTGAACAAGGTAACTTTAAATAGCATTTTGTTTATTAAATTTACTCTGTTTTTACTGGTTTTGCAGACACGAAGTAGCAATGAATGGATATTACTTCACCTGAGCTGGTGTGGACTGGCAGCAAGTTTTATTAATTTATGCTTTTCCAGTCCGTCCATCTTT
The DNA here is from genome assembly GCA_019776505.1 of Tomocerus nigrus. Classification (NCBI taxonomy): domain Eukaryota; kingdom Metazoa; phylum Arthropoda; class Collembola; order Entomobryomorpha; family Tomoceridae; genus Tomocerus; species Tomocerus nigrus. Next base: position 20,766 of record JABASI010000748.1, read on the forward strand.
CTTGAGTATTGGATTTCGTCTTCGGTTCCATTCTGCAATTTTGTAGGAGCTAGTTTGTTAGCAATGCAACTTCTAATCATCTGGAGTATCTGTGCTTTAAGGTAATGACGAATTCATATTAACTGTCGAAACTTAAAACTGTTGCACATGTTTATGAACAGGAAAACATAAATTCCATGCATTTACCTATAACACACAACACAACCAATTTTATACGGATGAACGTTTCAATTGTATTTGAAAAAGAACTAATGATGAATGAACTGCTGCTGGAATCCTGAAAGCAATTCTAATGAAAGCATTTTTTTCTTCAATAACAATTTGAAGCTTAGGCAGGGTATTATACGAGATACGGAAATGAAGGTCAGACCCTGACTGCAGAAACAATCAATATATTTTGCGTTATGCATGCTAGACTCTGGTTGAGTTGGCGCGAAGCGAAAATTCGACCAGAGCATTCATAGCGGAAAATATAATTGATCATGCGAGCACAGAGATTGTGCAAGAAATTCTGGTAGGTGCCTTTCGCGTGCTGCCGAGTTTGAAGTATAATTAATTGCGTATTATGTGACTATTTAAATGATAAAACCAGAGGAAATATTCTACAGAGAAGTTTAGGGTTGCCATCTGGGAATTACAGAAATTACTAGACTTTTGATGTACATTAAAATTATACGCCATGAAAGCCGTTGTGTAAGATGGCAAGAAGGATTCTAAAACAAGTGACAGCTTTGAGGAAACTTCTTTGTTCAGAAGTGTTCCTATTGCGTTGATTAGACATGCGCACTAAAACTAGACGTCACAATTAGCTAAGCTGGCACCGAGTGCCGAATTGCTGTAGACCGTAAAAGTAAGGAAAGGATACGGCTCGTAAACTCGTAAATGTCACTTGAAGCACACGTCTTCACAAAAACTTTTGAATCATAGCCCAAAAATTTCTACGTATATGACGTTCATCAGTAAACGCTTAGAAATTCATTTTCCACGAAATAGAAGAAAAAACATTTCTGACTACAAACACAATTTCAAATTGCAATATTCTCATCTAAAAGATATTTCAAGATGCTGACACAGATAAAACTTACTTTAGCTGCATTCACAATTTAGCCAAGTTACTCAGCTTGCACAGATTTTGGCTGCGAACTGCGAACCACATTTGTTAGACGCGGTTCTACGGTGGAGATATTATAGTTATTAGCATTAGGTGTGTATTGTAGTTGTTTGTTTTGGGATGATGAGGTTGGTTTGTGTTGCAGTGCGGATCGGTGTGCTGCTATAGCTTCCCCGTTGCGCTACACCCAGCTTGTGACAAGAAGAAGGATCGCCTTTTACTTTGTCACTGTTTGGGTGGTGAGTGTGTCGATAGCAATAACAGCTTTTTTCATTTCCCCTGCCCAAAGGCAGACGACTGTTCTTGGAAATACTCTTCTCAGTAAAAATAGTGTAAGCGACGCGTTGTCAACTGAAGAAAATCCTGAGTCAACGTCGTCGCCACTCAGCTCCTCAGGCCAGCGCCCGAGCAACTTAATCGTCAGGGAAGAGGCGGAGGGAATTGTTTCGAATAACCTTAGCTCGATTGTATTTTCGGAAAATGAGACAAACGGGAATTTCGGGACCAATGACGTTTATGTTAATTCGAGTATCGGGGCGGAGTGGAGGGCGCCGTTCGAGTATCGACTGCTCCTGGGGGTCTGTTTGCCAAAAGTGTACGAATTGTCCTGGTCCAGCGTGCTGTGGACTTCGGAGTGGTCCCTCTTCATTTTACTCATTCCCATGTGCACCTTGTTGGTCTGTGATCTGATAGTCTTGTCCATCGCCCGCAAACAGAGACACCGGATCGTCATGGCTCTCTACCAAATCACGCTCTCTGCTCAAGCAACGGTGACGCGAAGCAAAGGAACTCCTCCGGGCCTGTGGCTTAACCGAAGTGTTCCTGCCAGATCTCGAGCTTGTCGGGCTGTCTGGGAAGACATGGCTGCTCTTCTTGCTCTGCAGTTCCCATTAATACTCTTTTTGGTACGTAGCAATCTTCCTCCCTACTCCACTATCCTTACTTCCCATTTAAATCTTCCGCAACACAAAAGCTACCTTACTCGCATTACCCACTTATTACGATCTTAATTCTAAAACTCACTGCATTCTCTAGAAATATATTTACCGACTCTACTCTGTTTTAATTTCATCGTGACATAAGCATATGACTGGGATAATTACAATTACTTAATTTTTTATTTGTTTTCATGAAAAACTCGTTTTTGTACTCTAATCTCTTAGACAAAAATACATACAGTAATAAATTTTTGTTCCAAATAATTATCCTAATTATATAATTTTTATATTTCAGTAAAATAATTCGGAAAGCCCCCATTCTATTCAGGTTTCTTTTTATGTAGATTAATTTCATAGACTCTTGGCTCAAAAATGTTTGTTTCAAGAACTGTATACAACCGAGAAGGTTTTTTAAAAGATCTCTGTCGATTGTGAAAAGACTTTTAAAATGAGCGAGGTAGGATATTTGTTCGGAAGCGGGACATTTTGGCCAAGTATTTATCTTTGCTGGTGCTGAGTGCAGATACTTGGGGCTAATTGGCGGAGTGTGTGCCGCGAGGGCAGTTTGTTGCAGGAAGGACGTGGGAGAGTGTGTTTGCAGTAATGCAATGGTGTCATGTGTTCTTAGGTACTGGAAGCCATATCCAAGGACCACGAAGCGCCAGACTTAGTGGCTTTTATTGTAGCTTTGACTCTTTACGCAACACCGAGCTTCACTGCATTCCTGTACGGAATTCGAGCTCGACCTTTAAAAACGGCTTATAAAAGCTACCTCCGCAAACGACTGACAAACTCAACGCTTCAACATGAAATACAGCAACGTCTTTCACCTGTTGATGGCTCCCCACGGCCTTCATCCCGAGCCAAGAGCTTCCGGTGAGTTTCTGCTCTTTGCACGTTTACTTCTCTCACACTGCCGCCCTCCCATCTCTCACGGCAATATCTGATATGGCCTTCCACTTCTTTGGACTTTCTCTGTCTTCCTCCTACCTGAATTCAATCAACTCCTTTCCCCTTGCAGCTCATATTTTCTCGCTCTTCTTCGACCGCATGAAAAATTTAGCAACCTCTCTCTGCATGTATCACCAAGCATCAAACTAACTATCGAAGTCTGCCTGCCTTTATCTAATATTCAGTTCTACTATCACTTACGAACTGTGCTCCTGTTCCCTCTCGCATTTATAGGGCGATACAGCCTACTTACTTACATCCATTATCTATTTACTATTTATTAAGCCTCCTCGAAAAGACAGACTTGCATTCAAGTTTGATTGAGCTGTGAATCAAAGACTGAATTTTTGTGCACCTTGGTTCTTGGTTTGTTTTCCTTTGGTTTTCTCGTCTTGCCCGGACTTCTGCCGGAGTTCTAATGAAAAGACACTTAGAGCATTTAACTCTTTCCCCTCTGCTTAATACTTCTAAGGGCTAATAGTGGATTGAGATTTTGAGATGCCTGAGCGTTGAGCTAGCCAAAACTCAAAGATTAATGGTAAGACATTGTGCGTGACTCTTAGATCATCCTCTCCATCGCCAAATTCCTCACCAATTCAGACACCCCGAAGACTCTCCACGAATGACTTACGCCCACCTCCGATTCATTTATCTCTGACCACTTCTCCTTCACACGATCACCTTGGCAGAAGTCACACTCACAATTCCAGGCACTTGCAAGAGAATCATCTGGAAACGTTAGGCACCGCCAGACGAGTCCGCTCTTTTCTGCATCTTCCGACACAATTCGATATGCACGAGTTCTGGAGTGGACTGCGACGTCCTAATCGATCTCCGACAATCGTCATCACTCACGAAATTCGCATTAAAGAAAGTTCAAATTCCCTTTTTGCTAACTCGCAACCTGCGTCGCCGACTGCCGAACAACGACTCTAACCTTATTATCCCAACTGGATCAGATTACACGCAGAGCTACGTCGTTGAAAAACTATCCGATCTCATCGCCCCAATTCTCAAACCAACCGACAACAGACTTCCTCTCTCCATTTCCCGAATATCGGCACTCACTGCACTGCACTCGGATTTTAGATGGGCTCGGCCTCTATTAATCTCTGCGGGCAGAATATAAACTTGTTACAAAGGTAATTAAACTATAATTAATTCCAAAGTACCTGCATACGTACACGCCAACAAAACATTCCTCAGACATTATATTTCAACATTATGTACCTTCATACCGCGGCCGGCAGGATATACCCGTGTGCTGAGTGCTGACTGCTGAGCTAGCACTGAACGTGAAATCCACACCTGGATATCCCTATCTTTTTCTTACATGTCGGCAGTACCTAAGTAAATGTACAGTTACTTGTAAAACCAATTGATGCTTCACACCAAATGACTCTGTAAATAACGTACCTAATACTAGTTACCTATGTCGACAATATTTATCTATTTCAACAATAATTAAGCGACTACATATTTCAACTAGGTGCTAATATTTTTAATCATTGTCACTAAGATTGTACAGGTAAAACTAAAGCTACATTGACTTAATATTAATTAATTAATATCTCATAACATTATATGTGTGCAGTGGATTTGTTTCCGTTAAGGATACTCTGTACTTAATTAGAACTTTTAATACAATGGTGGCAGTGTCCGTAGAAAGTTTCCACATAAATTAATATATTTAATTCCCTGGTAGATTTGCTTAGCTAGTACCAATATTTTAACTGTTTATTTTATTTAATTATGTCAAAATAAGCTACCTACAACAACAAGTCTAAATATTAAGAGCCACGACTTACGATTCTCCCAACGTAACCCTGCGCCGACTAATAAAATGCCGGCGAAGCGTTTTTCTCTGTTAATTCTGTTCTCTCAATGGTCCATACAGTTTCAAAATTATATATATCACAATTATTTAGTGAGAACTTTATTAATTTATCTGTATATCGAGGTCGATATACATAAACTCATTGACGAATACCTAAAATACCTTGTAAGTACGTGCTCTCACGTCTATATCAGGGAGTCAGGAGTGAAAAACCTCAACTTGACAATCATTCTGTGCAAATGCGGACTAAAAATTATCGCTACTATTATGGATATGCTTGGTTGGATATTTCATACTGATAACCACGTAGGATATTGACTACTAAAATATGCCAACTATCTGGTAGCTGTCTAAATTATACATAAATACTAAATACCTAATAAGTAGAGAAATGTGGAACAAGATTCATGATTGGGAAGAAAGGTGATTCTTAGTTCGCTCCAAACCACGCATACGCAGATAAATAGAGATGTAGATACGAATGCAAAACGAAGTTCGACTTACATTATTATTATTATGGATCTATAATTTTCAAGGCTCCGTGAATTAATGACTACAAATAAACCGTGAAATTCTATCATTAATGAGTACTACCAACTTTACTTGTGGATTCAACTACTATAATTAGGTTTTCCTGTATAATAGGACACTCCACTACCGAAAGGCTTAGGGCTTCATCCGAATTGTCTATTTTCGGTGAGCCTGCTTCCGTTCTGAAAGTTTACTTTATGTATATCTGGCCGAAGTATCTATTTTTTACCAGGCTGGTTCTTTCAATCTCATTTTGCCGTAGTAGAACGTGGGACTCAGTTAAAACTTTCGGGTTTCGATTGTGGTTTGCGTTCCAGATAATTAATTTTTTGAGGATAAATATTTGTACCCAATAAACAAAACTTGTTTTAAGGCACTAAAAATAAACGTTGTTCAGTATGTAAACATAAATAGATGAGAGCCATCATATCAGGGCAGACATCCAAGGCACTGTCCCTAACTAGAATCAGTCAAATTGGGCAACCTGGTCTTGGTAAATTGTGTCTAATTGTATTTCAATATAGAATTGTTTTGACTAGATTACATTTTATCTGACACGCCTCACAAAGTTTGAATCGGGAATTAAAACATCATAAATCAAAACTTTGCCAAACAAAAATTTTTAGGAAAAGAGTACTTTTGTGTACACTCAATTTTAATTGATATCACCGTCTTGATTGATAAATTGAGCTGACAAGATCCCAGTACCATATAGCTGCAAGGTCTTTTATATAGTTATGTTATATGCATTAAATTAGATGAAAAACCCGTACTATTTATTTTCATTTATCCCCGATTTTTTAAAGACGGGTGATTGAACTATACAGCGAATTAGCAAGTTAAATCTCCGATTTCAGTTAATTTATTGCAACTCGGGCTGCCAGCACGCATTTTCAGTAAACAAATTTTTTACTTTAATTAAACGTTTATTAACGGGGTCCTTCCTATTTCTGATGTAAACATGTTGTAAATGTGCATTGGGTCTTGTTTTTATTTTTTCGCTAATGATCTAACCGTTCTGTTATTATGCGCAGGCACACATTAACAGAACGTGCAAACACTTCGCAGTAAACTACAATCTCATTTTTTGTTAATGTTCCTGCGTGAACAGGGTAATTTAGTCAGAGCACGAAAAATATTGCCAGATGTCAATCAAGAATACTAAATTGAGTATTTCACACAATCCATCAACCTTATTGGGTATTTTTATGTGTATCACAGACAACTAGGAAACGGTATCAGAAGACATATACTATTATGATGTCCATTTAATATAGTACACATGCGAAGGACAATTTTAAAACTTCCCTCGTTTATTTCTATCCTTACTTAAAAGACTTAAATACTTGAAAACTTTTTTAAAAAAAAGAAGACGCTATAAAATTTTACATTTAATTTTCCCCGATCACATGAATTATTTACCTCGCTGTTTGAATATTGAAAATTGAGCGAAGTATTTATTGGTGTGACGCCGTGCTTTATAATATTTTACCATCGGCTTGTAAAATGGAACAATGCAAACTTGAATGTAATCCGTTTTCGTAAAATGAGAGACACCGACAAATGAACGCATACCGAGTACATATTATATATTAATTAGATTGCAGTACTGGCGTCGGTATTCGGTATTCGGCATTACCTTATCATTTCTTCTGTAAAAATCAGACTAAAGTCGTTTTCTGTACCAACATATCGAATATACCAACTTTACCAAAAAACACTACTAACTACTATATTACCTAGTACTGACATTGAAAATGGCGACAATGAAAACTGAACTGTGAAATAAAATTAGCATAACTTTATGTAGGTAAGTAGATGTACATATTTAGATTGTACCTAATGCATTTAAGCACAACTCTACAGAAAAACCCAACAATAATGATGCTTAGTAATGAAGTAGGTAATATATATTTACCTAAAATCTGAAAATGTATAAAATAACACAAGGAAGTGCATTTATGTATCAAAACAAACGTTTACGAACCTTTTATGACAACCAAGTACCTAGATTTAGAACAAAGAGATTTTATTAATATTCCGGAGTAAACAATAAGATAACATTAAGATTGATGTCTGCTCCATTGATGCTGCATCTGTATATGTAATTAAATTTACGTAATCGATATTTTTTGAAGAACTGAGTAGCTTTGCCAAACTTTGTTTTTATAGACTCTAAATCTTTTCTAGGTACCTATAAATACTACTTCTTATTCAATGAAACTCTTTACTTATAATTGGTTTCAAACCCCCATCACGTTTGGGTTTAAGCATTCCATTATTCACTACAATTAGGGGCTAGGGCAACCCTTAAAATAGGAAGTTAATGTGTACCTAATAAAATTATTCTTTTGTTTTCGTATTAAAAAGTCATAAAAGTAAACAATTTGAAGTAAATATTTATACTAAATAAGTTTGTGTTTGTGTGTATCAGTGTATCTTATTGGCAGCTACCTATACCTAGTTAGTACCTTACATAGGTAGGTGCCTATATATTTACCTCTATATTTCCTATTATATTAGACCACACAATTATTATATTATTATTAATCATTCCTGATGTACTTATATTTATCGTAACCCCAATATTTTCTACTTTCTCTCCACTTCATTAATTTTGATTTATTAGTAATAAGTATATCTGCCGTTATTTACAGGCCGACGACAAGGTAATAAATGTTGAAGCAAAAACTATTATAGTAAATAGTTGAACGAATCCTTATTCGTAAACAAGTTACATAATTATTTATCTGTAATAGCCAATAACGATTTAATATAATGAAGTTAAGTCATATATACATATGAATAACAGCCTCGGTAGATCAAAAACTTCATCTACTTGGGACTGGTACTGAAATTGTTATAATTATACTTCCTAGGGATACATTACACCTAACTGCACAATCGCTACAACGCAGTTTTATAATACTGTAAGATTGTTTAATTATTGTTTGTATCGTACCTAAGTAGATTCTAGAAATAAGTACAATGAGAATTTATCAGCTTCAAAACTTCACTATAACACTATAAGTATAAATAGGTATAGTACGTATTATTTAGTATTTATGTCCTGTTATTAGTATGCGTATGGGTCTATTTGTACAAAGTTAAGAAATAGAAAGAAGATGAGTGGAAACAACTATGAAAATTTTGACTCCTCTCCATATCGGAATCCAGCCAAACTATCGCTTTAAATTATTTTCTATCGACTTTGAAGAATAAATACACCTAGCGGCTTATGAAAGCCATTGTCATAAACGACCGAAATTTAAAAAATTGCAAAAGTTTCTCAAAAGGCTTTTTATTTTGACCCTAAATTTTGCTGTGGACAATCTCAAACTGTCAAAGTGTGTAAATATTATTCCAATTTCGAATAAGTAGATATATTTTGATGTGGAGTGTACTGAATCCGTAGATGTATTCTATCCTATACTTATCATCATAAATTATAAGGCAAACACTTGTGAATGTTTAATAGGTACCTACTCTAGTAAAGCTATAATATACTCCAGTGAACACCATTCTCCTGTACTGCGACGGAATATCCAACAGTTTCCTATAAGATAAAACTCGACTGTACTTCATGGGTGGTCTAGGAGAGCTTACTAATGCATATCTTGTTGAGAACTGCTGGAAATGTAGTGCTTCAGCATCGGTGGTCACTGTTGTAATTGTTGTAACTATCATAATACTTAATTAAGTAGCTAGTAATTAGATAATTTTTAATTCGCTAATAATTCTTTGTGCAAATGATTGATATGAGAAATAAAAAATTCTGAGCCAAAGTTTTAATGGAAATGTTTTTATTTACACATGCATATTGTCAGGTTAAACACTGACTCCCACCCAAATACACACAAGCATAACCCAAACTAAGATACCACAGCAATTGCATGCCATGCAGCTGCACTGCACTGCCTCACCTTCCCGGAATCAAATCTAAACAAATGAACCTATCTGAATGTCATATCAGATCGTCCAGCTTATGTTTTCTTACACACTAATACCTATACCTGAATTATTCAGGCAATTTCAATAGGAAATTGCCTCCCTTTTCTTTTCGGCAGTGGAGTTCTTAGCTTTGTTTGTCCTAGGTAGACATTTTTCTTTCTCGTCCACCACGCTGGACATTTTCATTTTATTAAATGTAAGGTTCGTTTAATCATTCTAAAATTACGAAATCAGGGACCTCATATTCCCGTAACCGCCGCGTAATACCGCCGGCCCTATATCAAATAATAAATATAAGTTCACGCACACAAGTACCCATTTCTTGGATTGAAAGGAAGGAACAAGTATAAGTGAAAGATCTTCTCATCTCACACGTTCACTTACTCAACCCGTTCCTCCATCTTCAACTCCCTGACAATATTCAGGATACATGGCTTGCACAGTGTCAGAAAATTTGATGCAATACCACAGAAGCAATTTTCTCGATTAAAATCATTTTCTTTATTGAAAGATTATAACATTTAGCTCAAATGCACTTACCTAGCTAAACAAAATAAGCGGTTTTACAACTTTAAGGAATCATTGATAGTTTTAAGATGGGTGTTTAACAATTTTTGAAAACGTTGGAGCCCAATAACATAATTATTTTTTTTGTTTATTTGGAGCTGATCCTCATTAACGAAATCAGCTAGTATTGTTACATAAAAGATAATATTTATATGCGCCTGTGTATCTACTGCAAGATAGGAATAGAAAATTATCATTGCTACAATTACAATGATTAAAAGGTTTTGAAAGTGTCATGGCGAGTAGAAAGCTCTCGCACCCGCTTTGCTTGATTTGGTTGACTAGTCCCTGAAATTGGAATTCGTTTCAATGGTAGTACACACCTAGATGTGTAGTTGGGAAAGAACCACAACCAGGGTTATAATCGTCGCCGCCTAAAACCCATGAAAAATGGCATAAATTTAGTTTTAATTAAGGATTTGACTTGTTTATATGATGTTTCGGATTCGTCATCTAAGGCATCTTAAAGTTGCAATAAATCAACACGGAAAAGTAATTGATTTTAAAAATGAATAGGCAATTTTGATGGGATTTCCAGCAGTATTGACCAGGAACTTACATTTTTATTAATTACTTCTGAGACGGTCGACTCAAATGCCAGCAAGGATGGAACTGGGTTCGTGCACGACCAGGACACAAGATTAAATATGTTAGTAGGTAAAGGTAAGTCGGTCAGTAACACTGATGTACTATGCTCTGTTTTATAAATAGTCATTACTAGAATAAAGGTTAAGGTAAGCCAAAACAACGGAAATGGTGCGTAATGGATCCTTTCTGTCGTACTTAGAACTCAGTGTGGACGAATTATTTACAGAGTTAATTGGCAACGTATTGATTTATTGTTTTGTCAATGTCAATTCTGGAATAAGAAAATGGGTCAATCGACCCAACGGTTTGATGTCTTCTTTATGTATCTGTCTGTTGGAGTTCCTGCAGTTTTTTCAGTAGATACTTCCTTTACTATATAACACAGTATAGTTGATTGTATGCAGCCAAGACACCCGTACTGAAAATGTTCTGACGGGGACGCTATACTTTAATAATGTCAATGTCCAACAAACTGCTAAAGAATTTAGAAATTACGACAGATTGAAATTATGCCACGGATTTAGGGAAATGTCGATTAGATAAACTCAGAGTAGCTGTGTGTGTTGGCTATATAAATTATAAATATTTTTCGCCTACATTTCTCAGAAACTAGGAACTATAGTAATAATGAAGAATACAGAGACGCTTCTATGACAACTATTAATTAATTATGGATTAATTAACTACTTCCCAATGCCTCCTTATCATTATTGTGAAAGCTAGCCCTTCTTGACCATGGAGTGCTGGCCATCGTATTTAGCGCAGCACAATGTACAAAATGGATTATACCCAACTCCCAAAGAATTTTATCGATATGGATTATAAGCGAATTGAAAATGTTTATCAATTCACCGTGACTATGCCTATCCAAGAAGGGAGTGATAATCATACATATTTAGGCATCAATCGAACACCATTCCTTTTTATCATAAGGAATTGTTAATTCCGATCCGAAGTTCATAGTCATGATAATTGTAGCAGTCTTTAAAATAAAGCTATGTTTTGCTTTAAAATACGCCCTTGTAACATTTCTCCAAAAAAGATTAACATCCTGGATATGAGTCTATGAGCATAAGGCCCCAAGCACATAACTTGGCCTTGTTTTAAGTACCTGGAAATATTGCTGTAATCTTATGCAATGGCTGTCGCCAAAAATTCTTTTTGTGTCACTCCTAATAAAGAGTGCCTGTTATAAGAGTGTAGACTGAAGGTAAATGATATTGTGAGGAAAGCCTACTGCTTGGCTGTTACACAAATAGTAGGTAGATACTATAGCACGGACAGAATACTTAGATATTTGTATAGAAAATCTTTTGTTTTCCCATGAAGGAATTTTACCGTTTCACAATAAAATCTTACGTGTCTTAATTGCTGCATAACTGCACTACATTTTAATATGTAAACAAGCTTTCATAGCTTTCCTCTTTAGTTGGTAGTGACCAGAGTTCGGTTTTAGCCGGCCAAAACGACATTTGGCCACCCACCCGGGCAAAAGGGGCAAAAGGGGTAGTGGCCAAAAGGGGTAAAAAGGGCAAAAGTACACAAAATTTTAAAAAATTCCGCCATATTTTACCTCATTTAGTGTAT
>JABASI010000749.1:0-32813 GCA_019776505.1 Tomocerus nigrus
TAAATGATGTGTACCTTTCATTTTCAACTACAAGGTATGAACATAAAAATACGTTTTTGGTGTCTAAATAATACACTGGGCGTCTACAAACGACACTATGCTAAAAAACAATGCAACTACCTGCCGTAAAACAAGGATACTTCACTGTTGTGTTTCCATAGATCCGTTTTAAAAGCAGCTCAGTTTGGTTTCTGCTCTAAGTGTCTCGTTATAGGATGAGCTTGGAGGCCATAACAATGATTGTGGTAGAAATAATAGAATCGACAGCGTGTACCTACCTACGTGTAATTAGAAGCGGGCAATTAGGATTTGGAGAAGGACGTTGCTAGCTGCTACTGGTGTCTGGCAAGGGAGACTTGGTGGGAAGGAGTACAAGTTAATGAGATAAGATTAGCGTAGATCAAAATGTATGAAGTCACGCTTAGTAAGCATGAGATAATGGGGAGCGGAGTGTCCAACGGCGGAATTGGCCAGCATTTATTTGGATGTGCCGTAACTAAGTAAGTCGGGTCGGGGATATTATGAAGTGGGAGAGAGGAACGGGGCATTGACGGTATATGGCTGCACCCTGCCTGGATGCCCGTGTGTCTGTATCTGTATGCGTGGCACAGATCTGTTTCTCTGCAGTCACATCACATAATATAAGTAACATAAGCAGACAGGGCAGGAGGACTAGATCTATAGGAACACGAACAGTTCAAAGTCCAAGTCGTTCCGCTCCGTTTTATATGCACATTAGCAGGTCTTCGTTCTGCAATAGCGAGCTAATCGAGGCCCACGAAACCAAGCGGAGAGTTGACTACCGGGTGCCCTGCCCTGCATGGACCGTAGCATTTGACTCGTCCTTATCTCCCTCCGTACACAGTTCCAGTTCCAGCTCCAGTTCCATTCCGTGTGTACAGAGACTGGTTTCTGAGCGGAGGAGAATGCGGATGTGCCCTGAATGGATTTGACTTGAGTGCTTACGTGTGGCTTTACACGCTTTATTTTAGCCATCTGTAGGGAATGCATAAAGGAAACAAAACTAAAAAATTTAAAGCTACACATGGAAGTAGGGAGAAGGAAGGACGGACGAGGCTTTACGTCTTATTCTCCTCGCAGCGGTCTCTGCCCGTTCCCCCTAATTGAAAGATGCAGACAATGTGCTTTCTTCCCTAACGGCCTCATCATCCCCCACACATTTACATAAACTCCTCGTATGGCTAATAGGAAAAAATTGCGGGCTTCGGCTCTTTTGTCGCATACGAGCTGAGAGTCACAAGTTCTGTCGGGTTGTGGCCAGAGAACGACTTCTCTATTTATCATCTCTCTAATGCAGTCACCCAAATAGAAAATAAAAGACATAAACGTCATTTGCAGGCTCTATCACCACGCTGTTTAGAGCAGACATTCTACATTCACAAAAATATTAATCATTTTCCCTAAAGGGGACTGATATATTATGATATGATGGAGGAAATTATAAATAGGGCACCCTACTTTCCATTGACAACTCCTGTGAGGCTAGAAATATATTTTCTGCCAAGCAGAAGCATTTACCTTGTGTGTCTGTGTGTCAGAATCCTTTGTGCCCCAGGTACAGACTGCGGTTTTCAGGAAGAAAGCCGGATAGCAAGAAAGTGCAGCTGGTGCTTGCTTTGATCTCCAAGCAGTAATACCAACATGCCATGTCTATTTGCATTTTTACATACCAGTAAAGATAAAGGAAGAGTTTATAAGCAATAAGGCGACACTCGGCTCACATTTTTCCTGCTTGAATTTTATTTGTGCATATTTTGTTGTTAGCATAAGTAGATACGCCTTGATCATGTTATTTTACACAGGAAGTGTAGAGAGTGAATTTGAAACCGAAGGTTTAAACCACTTACAGTTACTGTTAGTTAATATTATAAATTGTCTGGCTGTGAGGTCGTCTTATGCAGAAATGAGGGTAAGAATAATACAGTGGCGGGTGGTACTCTACTAGTATATGGTACTATGAAATGTAAGTAGGTGTTCCTGGTGAATATATTTAATATTAGAGTCAGTGGCTCGTAAAACAATCAATTTGTTTAGCATAGTATTTTTTGACAGTTGTATTGCCCCGTGCCCTCTGCTCTGGCCAAAGAGTCCTGCAAGATGTAGATGAGGAGTTAAAGGGAGCACGGAAGAATAAAACTTTATGCAGTCAAATTGATTGCCTTACTTCCTCCTTTTGCCATTAGCAATGCTGTCACTACACAATGGAGAGAACATTAATGGGCAATGGCAATACTACTTGGAATTTGAGTGTATCTCCAGGAAAATGTGGTTCCCAGACAAAAGTAGCTCCCTGCTCCCTACTACCTACACTTCCTACACTCTTCCCACTTTCATCTCGTCCGAGAGCCTTCTCCATCCAACAGCCTCTCTCTCGGTCTCTCTATAGCCAGAAGACTCCGAAGAGTGAGGAAAGAAAACGAGCCTCCTTCACATCTCCAGTGGAATGTGGCTAAAGAACTGGAGTCTTGCTTGCTATGATACTGGAGCGTGTCATCTGATAAAAGTGTTGCCTCCAAACATGATCTATATCCAGTTGGTAGGTATCTGTGCGAGGGAGGTGGGAGGACTATAGCGCGATGAGCATTTATGCGATACACTGCAAACTTCTCATCTAATAGTAATAAGTGCATATAATGTAGCTAGCTATCTTTGTGCACTGTAGTGGGCCTATAATAAAAAGTGGGGAGAGGCGAGTGATATTTTGGGAGAGATGAGGCAAGTGAGTTCCGTTCTGATATTATTGCATGCGAGCGAGGCGAGAAGGTAGGAGCGAGAGCGACGGGCGGGAAGGGAAGGAGCAGATGGCTAAGAGAAAGGGAAGCTAATGTGAGTAAGTTAAAGTCCTTCTTTCTCTCTTTCTCTCTCGTTTCCTGATCTAGTGGATGTGATGTGATATTTCTGTGTTTGTACGCACTGCGTACAAACCGCCTCGTTGAAAATTCACAAAGGCATGGCAAAAGCCAAACTTGGACAACTTGAGCTTCTCAGGCTGACGAAGTTAGGCAAAGGAGCCCTTATAGCTATAGACACGTCTAATCCCAAATGCTGCTCCTTCTCGCCACTTCCATTTCCATGCACAATAGAAAAGATATTAGAGAGGTATCTAGTATCTACATACTACATATGTATTTATATCATCATAAGGCCACACACACACAACTGACACAACTACAGCATCCACCACACTCTAGCTAGCTCCTCCGTTAACTCTTATGCACTACATCCATCGTAGGATGAGGAAGGATCACGAGACCATTTGCACCATGCTTCAACGACTTACTTACATACACAGTAATATTCTATTAGTTATATAAATATATAAATGCACTTGCATCTCATGTAAGTACGTAAAGTACGTACGAATACTTATTATTAGTATCTCTCTCTCTCTCTCTCTCTCTGACTCTGAGTTCTATAAGTAGCTACGTACTTATAGCTAATCGTCTAAATCTAGAACTATGTAGTACACATATCGCACTACTGCCTCGTCGTTTTACATCTGCTTCATGCATTACATTCCCATAGTTGAAGCTGAGTTGCGGGAGAAAGTTTTTACTGGAGCAAATGTGCTTGCACACTGCATACACAGAGAAGGAAGTTCACAAATACTGGGCACTCTGCTCGGGGAATAACTCCCTAAGTGCTATACATAACTGTCCGTGGCGTATGCCCAACTGAGTTCTATGCAGTTCCTTCTGCTGTGTGCATAACTATTATTCCGCCTCTACTCCTCTCTATGTACTAGCCGCAGTTACACGGCCAACTTTCACTCCGCATTTCACTTTCTCCAACTCTCCTTGATTTATCTAACAATAAGCATGCGAATGTTAATGCTAACGTCTAACGCCAACCGTCACTTTTAACCTTATACCACTCACAACTCACTTAACATAATAAATCCGACAATAAGCTCCTTTTAATGCACCTTGTCACCACTTTTTTAAAACCTCTTATTGACCTACTCCCTCACATTTCTCCTTATACTTAAATAAACTGACAGACACGCAAATAAATACTTAATTTTTGCCGTACAATTTCACCCTGCAAGTAAATCTTACTAAATTACAGATAATTTCCCTTATCTTCTTATAAGTATTCCGTACAATTGAGTCAAATGAACTATCAATGCTGCGTAACCTGAGCTTCATTTTTGAGCTTTGGATTATACTAAAGACAAAATATATATGACATCTAAAAATTTAAATATCATTTTTGCCAACGTCATTGAATCAATCTGACGGAGAGTGTCTAAATGTTTTCCCCTTTCTTGACAAAATTCTTGACGGAATTTGTTTTTAGAGGTCGTTTCATGGAATTATGATTTTTGAGTTTTTATTTTAGTCTAGTAGAATATTACAGTTAGAAGTCCCGCAGGCTTTTCGTAGTTTCAGACTAGTAAGTAATAAAGGAACAAAAGTATTGCAACAGTTTTAGTGCAAGGCTATTACAAAAAGGTGCTTGGCTCTGCCACTTGGGTATGAGGCATCATTACAAGTTGAACAGTGATGGCTAGAGTCAGTGAGCGATGGAAGAGGTGATGCACGCATAGGTGTCTGTGTTAGCGCCGTTATATCAACGACTGATAGATTATAAATATTTTATCTAGCCAAATAGAGGCAGTAACCATGAAATAAGTAACGCGTAGGAATTTGAGTGTGAGAGTGTAAAAGTCCCAACTGTGCACATTGAGTTAGGTACATAAATAATAAAGAGCAAGTACCTAGTAAAAAGGAGGCACTTATAGCATTTACCGAGTTATATGTTTGGGTAGTCAGTCTCACGGCCATAAAAAGAGGTGCATAAAGTCAGAATCAATTGAATTGCTTTTCCGGATAAACAGAGTAGTGCCAGAAGGGAAGGCTGTTGCTAACTGAGTGATGTGGCGTGATCGGTGGGTAATCAATTTTGATTTCTTGCATGATGGACAATGAACGTCTCATTGTTGTTCCAAGTGACAGAGAAGGCGAACTGTGATAAATTGAGCTGCAAGTTCCGAAGATAAAGTTCTACTCGAATTCCCTCTGCCCCATTTGAGCAACTGCACATTTTTAGCAAAGTGCAAATGCCTGACTGCATCCTACCTTCTGGGCACAAAAGGTTCCGCACATCCAACCGCAAATATTCCATGGAACATATTTAGTGCCTGCAGTCAGGACCTGAGCCAGATTAATTCATATCATCAGGAATGGCTCTGAACATGTCTACGTGTCACTCACAAGTCACAACGGAGGGAACAGAGAACCAGTTCGCCCCTTTTATTCAACCCAAATTTCCAACAAGTGCGCTTATTTAAAGTTTCAGGGAGGTCGAGGGATATTTCCTCAACTATCTGTTGGTCATGCTGCCCTGAATGTCACTCTATACTTTTAGAAAGAGATATTAGATTCTTGGTCAGCGTAGGGAAATAATCTTACGTAAACTGTCTATATTTATCCATTGTATAAATTTATAGGGATTTTGAGGCCAGAGAGAGAGATAAACAATGGAAGCTGCCCCTAAAAGAGAAAGCATTAAATTCGAACCGCCATTATTCTGTCTCTCTATTTGCCAATAACCACTCATAAACTGTATGACCATTTTATGTGACACTTTCCCCTTGCGGTACAACGTGCAACACATCAAAGCTCTAGCAATGAATTTACAATGTACACATTTCAGAGTCTTTGCTTCTGTAGGTACCGCAGTACCTACACAGTTTTGTCTTTGGATAAAAATATAATGTAGAAAAATAAAAGTTTATAGATGGAGGCATGTGTGTATAACTATTAAATTACAGATATATGATACTGCTTTCTCATATGCAATGTCTAATACAAAATGTCACGATGTTTGAGTGTTAGTTTAAATAAGCGTGTAGCTAGGAGGGCTGTCTATTCACTATGTGTACCGTTTCCATTAAATAAAAAAGGATAGGTATTCTCTGCAGGTTTGATGTTAGTATTCGAGTCAGTACTTGGACTACACTTACTCTCTCTCTCTCTCTCTCTCTATAGCTCTCTTCCCTCCGTCGTCCCTCCCTTCACACAGTTAACGTTCTAACTTGTAAGCGTGAACTCGAGTATATTATGATTCCAGTACACACGAGATTTTTATGTGAGCCATGAAATCCAAAGGTTCATAGAAGTGTTGGTTGGAAGAGCGACTCTGGAGGCTGCAACTTGTATGTCGAAGACATACTTATGTCCTATAAAACAGACAGTCTCATTTACACTTGTATAGTGCATGGGTACATACGTAGCCAGCTTCGTGAATGTGTGTAATGTATGTACATGCCATCATATAATATAATATAATACCCTTCTTATTGCAAACAGGCCGGAATACCTATATAACTCGACAAGGGAAACACCAATGGAACTTTACACCATTTCACAACATCCCATCCCATATCCCATCATGGCTTGTTCAACCAAACTCATATCACATCATGCCGTTCTATTACAATAACTATAACTACCGTATTATATCGCACATCCTCCCTAGAAATGGGATCGAGAATTTCATCCATTTTCATTCCGCTCATATCATATTTGCTCTAACTTGTTTTCAAACTTTAAGATGCGCTTTAACCTTATTTACTAATTTACTTTTATTCTAGGTTTTGTTTCCCTTTCTGACTTTTTGGTCTTCTAAACTTCATTGGACAGCTTAGCGGGATGTACGTACACATCCAAATCATCGTTATGCATTGACAAGATCATATTATGTTCGAAATGAAATATTATTACTAGTGCCTGCTCAAGTTTTGTATGATTACCAATTTTCCAATTTTTCCAAACAATCAATCAATTCACTTGACGCATCAATTGATCCCGATTTCAAATTAAACGTTGCGTAAAACGTAATCAATTAAAGGAATTACTAATTCGTGTTTATCATTTTTGAGTTTGCAATGTTAATGTCGAGTGTACTCGATACTAAAATGTGCAGGATAGGATGTGATAAGAAGTGTGGAATGCGTGATAGAAATGCGGTGGATTTGATCCGGTCTCATGTCTAAGAAAAGACTACCTTTTTATGTTTAAGTATGTATGTGTCTTTTATGGAGTGTATGTTTTGTGGGGATATAGTAGGTGGGTGCTTTTTAAAAATGCATAGTATAATAGATCGTCCGTAATGGAATGTAATGTAGGATTGTGTCCTGTGTTGAAGTGGATGGAACGTAGGAGGGGTAGAGGCCTGGTAGGAGTCTTTGCGAGGAAACGACACCAGTAAAAAGTAGTAGCATAGCGTTCCACGCATCAGCTTCTTTTCCTACCAACAAAACTCGGTAATTTATATACATTATACGTAAAATAAAAGAGAGTCTCCTCCGGTGGCTGCTCTGACGACTGCCTCCCAACAGTGGCTCAGCAGAGAACACAAGTGTTCCTTTATAACATTGTCTTTTCTAGTCGACTGACTGAGATTCTAGTCCCGGACAAAGCATAACACAACATAACACTTTCGCCCGAAAACACGACACCACACTAGAGCAGACAGCTAAAATATTATAATAGTCAATGGACCAAATCAGAGTGAGAGGAAAGTTATACAACTGTATCTCTTCGCCCCGCCAGAATTGGTGAAAAATTGCTGACTCCTAATACAATGCTTAGGTTGGGACTTGACACTATATTCTCATGTCATTTATCATTCCCAACTTTTATGCACTAACGTACTCTACGTGAACCTAACTGTAAACACATATCTTTCTCTCTAGAACCGTTAAATTGACTGTTTTTTGCTAAAATGAAAGTGATTTAACCTCAACACTATTTTATCTCCTGCCTCGTTGAGTACACACATCCCTAGTTACGGATGCAGCACACACACACACACAATATGCTTTTCATTGATTCACTGAAAGTAACTGCATCAACTTACTCATTAGCCCTCCAATCTTCCTTTCAAGGCCCCACATCCACGGGTTAATAATCTACAAATGCTACACTTCATACATAAATGTAAGTGCTTCTTTGTGATTTAACGCTTCACTCAAAGCACAATGGAACATTAATCACAATCCTCCAAATAATAATAATAAGCTTTACTATGACTCTTCCTAGAAATCCAACAACTAAGTTAAAGGACGTAGCCATTCAAAATAGCGTGTATTTTTTATGAGCAGATAAAATCCCTTTCTATACTTCCTTACAATTCTACGTAAATGTTATCCAAAGGAATTGACTCAACTTGACTTTCCTGTCCGTCCGTACAAGTTGGAGAAAGATATAAACTCTCAGTTGTGATAACCAATGTTTTTATTGTTGGATTTTCTGGCACTTGATTCCATCTCGATGGTGCTGCTTTGGCAAAAAATCTTTATTTCATACTTCAGAGGATAAGCCACCCAACTCAATCAGTTAGGCTCTCGATAAGAAAAACACCATCCTTGGGGATTTAATTCAATATGTCATCCATTCTATCTACATCAGCCCTTCTTTATCCGGCTACGCCATCCCTGCAATTGCTTAGAACCAATGATAAATCGAATTAAAAGGATAAATCATAAAGACCATTTACTTTCCACTGTGTATACCAACTCATAACACTTACGCTTCTCTTTATTTATTACAATGCTTTCACTTCCGCTATAGAAATCCACATAAATACAATTCCATTACTACTTGTCACTATTGCAAATTTAGCAAAAATCAATTGTAGACATTTTTAACGCTGCTACGATTAATATTCCGAGATATTTCAACGGTTTTCCACTGGATTTATTCAACGTCCTAATATAATACAAGCATTACATCTTCATATGACTCTCTTGTATAATGCTGACACTTAAGAAATACAAGAATATTTAAGCAAGTAGTTTGTCGAAGTATTTTTATAGAAATAAATTATATTTTCTGAACATGGTAATATTATATTTACATTGCCAGGAGATAAATTCTTGCAAGATTTTTTATCAATTAATTGTACACTGTAATAAAATCATAATTTCTTAGGGAAATGAAAACGGTTAGGTATTCATTAAATCCATAGGCATTATTTTACATAATGACCTATAATGACCTGATTTGCAATTTTTGCATAACATGAATATGGCGTCATTCAATTTGTAAATAAGTGTCATGGTCTAATGAAGAATATAATCTATGTTCCTCGGCGCAGCAGAGTAAGTAGCAGTGGTAAGTACCTACAGAGATTGAGAAGAGAGGCCCAATAAGTCAGGCCGATCTGTTGGGCTGAACTAACGAGGGCATGTAGTTTCTCTGGTAATCTATGTGCTATAGGGCTTTGGCATTTCTGTTTAGGAGAGGTATAAAGTGGGGATATATTATTATAGAATAGTGTTTGTGTCTTGGGCGAGGAAAGTGGCCAGAATTTATTGTGGCGTTGATATCATGTAGTCGTGAGTGATGTGCGTGTGTGGTTATGTACATTAGAGTCACAAAACAGTCTGTGATGGGAAGAAGTGGAGTTTTAGTTTAGAGTGTAAGAGAACTTTGGATTTGGCTCCCACCCCACTGCCAAATCAATTTCTTTCTCTTTTGTATTGTACATAAGTTAAGTCTGCTGCTCCTAATATCGGTACACAGCTCCATTGCATTGTAGTCAGGGCCAGAACTGGCTCAATCTTGGCCTTTCTTGAGAATCTTTGAACTTGGGCTGATCTACGATTCAGAATGTCATTCGTGTAGTCAACTGTGGGATATTATTAGTCGGAATGTTTGAGTCGTTGACCTCGCTATTGGTTCTGACCGTTGACCAAACGGAATATCAAAGAAACGTCAGCGTGATTTAAGTGCAATTTAGCTGGAAAACTATTACCTTTCTAATGTTGAAATTCCAATTTGCTTAGAATGTCTATGGAAAGGAAGTGGAAGCTGTACACATTTTATTACGTAGGTTTTATTGCGAGGCAAACCTTTAGAATGTAAATGGAAACTCAATTCCTCTTCCCATTCTGCTAAGTAAGTATCTACTTTCCCCCCAAAACGTCGATAGTTCCGGTCAAGACAGTCTCGTCTTTTATAAATGTCATGATTGTCCTTTTCGAAAGCGTAATTAGGAAAAGGCGTATAAATCTTGAGAAGATATAAAGAAGGCTTGTAGTAAATATTAGTATAATGCCACAAAGTTATCATGTCGCTGTTAGCGAAGATTAAAGGACTCAATTTCAGAGATTTCTGTGTCTTCGACAAGAAATTCTGTGTCGGGCACAGTCATCGGAGGAAGGAGTCGAAGACGACGTCCACCTTTGAGTCTCTCTCTCGTCCCTTTCGCTAGGCATGCAGAATGTGCAGAATGATTGCCAAGTTGTTGGGAGTGAATCGTTATGCACTCTTCAGTTATCTGAATCTACGGTAGAGAATTGGAGGGAAACCGGAGCATTGTATCATTTCTGCTCCATAAAATACGCTCCGGAAAAAGTAAGCAGATTGATGAGTTCTTCGTCCGAGGTTTACCATTAGAGCCAACCACATTGTGTCTCCCTCATTTTAGATTTTCACTCCCTCCTCTCCTTTCTTTTCAATAACTTGAGCTAACTCGTGACTCGTGGACTGCATGAACTGAGTCCACACATCAGAGATCTACTCTTCTACGGCTACGCTTATCCTTCAGAGACCGACTTTCTTCCCAAATGCCCTGCTGCTACGTGTTTGTACAAGAGAAGACTACGGAATATTTAGTCGAGATCGAGATAGGGCTAAACATGACCACGTGCTCCTTTCATTGTGCCAGCAAATTAAATACCTATACATTGTTCATTGTGGATAGGAGAGTGTAGCGAGGCGGGTATTTAAGGCACTGGCTAAACGAAATGTGTAGCTCTTGCTGTGAACGACAAATAATGATGACTCAGCAAAAAAGAATAGTGTGCCATGGAGCTATTGTCCTGCCCGCTATTTTCATGTTTTCATTAGTGGGAACGAAACGAAGAGAAAGCATATTAGAAAAAGAGAAAGTCGAGAGAGGGAAAAAAGCTTTGTCAAAAGTTATATTAGCTACACCTATTAGGAGACGGAGGTTGGCTTGAAAAATGACGACGGAAAACAGGGATGCCAAGACAAGTCAGAGATTTTTTATTCTCAGGAAATGAAAGGAAGTTGTGAAGGTGTTTTCAGAGAGGATGAAAGAGTGGTTTTCACTTACTTTCACTTACATTGCTTAAACGTAGCGGAAGTTTTTGAGTGGCAGTGAAGGAGACTACTTTCAGATGAGGTAGCCAGCCAGTAAAGAAGAAGGAAAAGGCTCATTAGAATTCACTACATTTATAACAAACCTTTCGTTACTGACTCTCCATTCACATGCACCACTCAAGGAATCAGAGAACTATCAACCTGAGAGAATACATCTCCACTCCAAAGATGAAAAACCTACGAGCACTTTTCAACTTGGCCCATTTATCTACATCTGCTCACAAACCATAAACGTTTCATGTACAGAGATTCTGTTTTGAATTTTTAATCCACCCTACGCCTATATCCACTTCAGACTCCGATCTTTCACCTCTCCATCAACCTGTCTTGATATTCCGAGACACCCTTAACGTATAGCACCTTACTTTAAATGCCACAATAATATAAACACAATGCCAACATAAACGCCTATCATAAGCTATGAAACCGAAATATTTCCCCCTTTCACTTATTGACAAGTAAAATATTCATTTGTTCCACAGGGTTAACGGAAATTGTAAGATGTTAACTCCATATGAATATGTACACGTACTATATCTCCTTATTTTATACCTATACATACCGTTCACAGTAGTCTACTATGCTACACTTTTTTGCAAACACTTACACATGCATTACATATTTTTGTCCATTTATTACTCGTTCTTACAAATGTCTAGATGGAATTTATACATGCACCAGCAATTTTATAAGTAGAAAGCGTACAAATAGACATCAAAATTTTTTATACCACGAAATGCACACAAAGCTAGGCTTATGTGACAGAAAAAAATGAGTAAGAAATATTTCACTAGGGTTAAAAGTGAAAGCGAGTGTCAGTATAGTCGGAATAAGTAGGTAGGGAGGCTAAGGCCACTAGAGCCTCATATATTCCGGCAGATTGGAGTGAATTGTCTCGTAATGAAATATTTTTTGATTAACGACAAAAAAGACAAGATAAGAAACGGGAGGTCAGCACTGAACGGATGAAAAAATCCGATAAGTTCAGGATAAGTAAATAGAGATGCCTGCATGCACCCAGTAGCGCCGTATGCTAACTCCAAACTTAAGTGACAGCGTTTGTATAGGGAAAATCTTAGGACTACGAGTGCATTCGTAGCGTCTACTTACACAGACGCTGCTACTGTAGCCTGCAGACACCGTAAAACGATACAGATTTTTGATCCTGAGTGACACCATTGTAGTCGAGGATGAAGTAGATCTTTAGCTTGTATTATTATTCTTCCTGTGTGTATAGAATATTTGTGTATATTACATGGATACTCCGTAGTCCGTACAGTACACTACGTAGTAGTTAGGTACTTTGCTCACTCATGTGCACATTTACGAACGTACGAGAACCTTCTCTTTTCGTATACATATCTGTCGGAATTCTGAATATGCTTATGACAATGCACTGACGAAATCAGTGAACTCAACTTTGATATTGCGGGCCATGGTCTGGCAGTGTTATTGGACAGGAGAGAGATCAGTCCAATGAAATTGCTTCAATATAAATATATATACTCTCTTCACTTTCTACTCCATAAGCTGCTCTGCATTGTGTCTGTTTTCTGGGGCATATCGTCCTATACTTCCATTCACTTTCTTTTCACTTATATTCTATGCAGCTAAGGAAAACAGCAAACACAACAAGCAGCAATCTCTGTCTGAATTTTTTTTGGCATTTTTGCTCTTTTCTATTTCCTTCCAGAAAACATGGTTACTTAAAGAAGGTATTCTCGCTTGAGGAAGTAACCGTATAAATACATATCCAATATACAAGGAATTTTGCATTCACATCAAAATGTCTACACCTGCATTTTTATTGCTAAATCATAGTACGTATTTACTTACTTACTTAGTATGTTGGTTTCCAGGAATATTCAATTTTCTATTTCATGTATTCTGAAAAATAAACCCAATTGCGAATTGGGATGCAGTGTCGTATTAGTTGTAGGATTTAGAAGTAGGAATGGATTTCAGCATCAAGCATGGCAAAAACGACATAACCAATAAATCAAAATTAAATCGGAATTGTTTGGCAAGAATTACCGTTCACATAAAGTTTTGTATTGTGCACAAAGCGGTATGATATAAGTACAAGTTAATTTTTAACATGGCATTTCCTCTAAATAGGATTTTAATTTAATTTTTAATGCTATTCAGGAGGGCTGCGTCCTTGTGCTGGACAGATGACTAGATGAGAGATTTGTAATAAATACACAAGTTAGTTTTCTTAGGTTAGTTTTTTATACTGAGCCGATGTTAGTCATTGTTTAATTTACAATTTGTTGCGAAAGGAGTAATTATTGTTATTTCTTTTAAGACGCTATAGCTCATACCTCTATATACAATTGTATTAAATTTCCACCGAGCTTTTACACAACTGCCACAAACTAAGAGTATTAATATATCTGGGTAAATGATATTAGGCTATGTATGTACATGCAATACGGAAATAGCATTTTATAAGACAAGAAAGAAACAAAGTAAATTTGAGTAGGATGAATTCCTTTGAAAGGAAAAGTCACGTCAGGGGGAAGTCATTGGAGTTCTTCCTTTGAGTGAAATAATTTGAGTGCTAAACAACATGAATTGAAGTGAGCTGCATAAAATGTTCTTAGCTTCACTCTCTGTCTCTGCTGCCTGATGTCAGAGTGTAATGAAATAAAATGCTAGGCAGCTTTGCTGTTCATTGTATTGTCTGATGCTGTTTTCCAAGGCTCTCGTCTCATATCAGAATGACTGACTGGAAGAAAAGAATTGCAGTCGAGTTTGCAGCATTAACCAAGGCGCTCTATGTATGAGATAACATGGTTGGTAGTCTGCAAGATTTTTTGAGCGACGGATTGTAATATATCTCATAATCAGGCAGGCCCCTATTCTCTCTCTGTCCTTCTGCTTTTCCTAAGATTCCAGAGGTGAAAAAGTTTGGTGGGAGTGAGCAGAGCGAAAATGATTTGTGCGAGTAAGTATTAGTATGAAGGAAAGCTCAGTTTCGTCCTGTCTTAGAAATCTTTACTACATAAGTATAATATAAAGGAGACTCCTTCAATTCCTATTTCCATTTCCCCTGAAAGAAGATACAGACGAAAGAAATATTTATATCCTGCCAGTTTAGTTGTGTCTTTCTCCCTCCGACCTGTTCCATTCACAATTCTGTCGACAATTTGACAAATCCGCCGCCGCAGTTCCTGCGAAGAGAATCAATTCGCGATCCTCCTACTTTCTACTAAATCATCCAACACAAACTTCCTAATAGTGAGACTTGGAAAAGATTATATAATCACATCACACTCAAATGCAATTTCCACAATGCAAATATTATTATCTCTTTCTGCTAAAGCTAATGTGACGCCAAAAGTAATTTTCCTAGGTTCTATGTCCACATCATAATCACAACCACCAAAACGAGAGATCGCAGATTCCTTAATGTAACTGAAGTACGAATATTATTTAGTTTAGTCTTATATTTCTGCTTAAAGATACGATGCCAGTAACAATAAGTAATTGCAATAATATAATAATAAATTATTATTATATCAGATGTAATAAATATTTAGCTAGTAGCTACTAGGAAATAGGACATTATAATATGGTGGCCTATTTGTAGCAGAAGAGTAAACATTATGGGAGGTAGAACAGTCGAAAGAGTGAGGAAGCGAATCCACCTCATCTTCATCTTCTCCTCAAAAAAATAGTCACGCATCACTGACTGAGCCCTTCCACTTAATTAGATTCCCTCGTTTTCACTATCCATTCTCCACTTGGGAATTCAAAATTTCTAAACCTATCATCCTACTCAGTAGAGGCATATTATAGTCTATTCCCTGTTCGATACTATTGATTACGCTCTACCTTCATTCTTCTCCCATTTACCCTCTCGGTCATCACTTTTTATTCACTTGTCCTGCATAACTATCGCGTCATTCTCATACCTTTCATGATCACTGATCACCGGTGTCGTCGTACATTCTCTGGGATTAGCATTTTATTGATGCTTTCGTTCCTATCTACTTATTCTCGTATCATAAAGATGCATCATATTAATGGTCACATTAAATGCATTACAACTTGGGTGTACAGATCGCATTTATTTAGCTAATAAGCATTATATTTACTGTTGAAAATACAAATTGCACAAGAAAAATCAAAATTTTTGGAAAGCTGTGTTTTCCAGAGCATACGTATCACATTTTCACGTTTTTCGAGAGAAGTGTCCTAGATATTCACAGCCACTTTTTGGAAAAGGTAGCATTTGATAAATAAATGCGATCTGTACACCCAAACACAGTAACACATTGAAAAGTGTGGTGTCGCATGACCCCAACAATAATTCAGATTTCAGGTACTTGCCACTTACCAGAACTAGTTTTTAATTGTCTTTGATCTTAGCTTTACACCGTTGCGGTGGAAATCGGTCCTCAAATTCAACATTGTGTTTCCTTTTTACTGGACCGGCTTTAGATTTTTTATAAGCAGAGTTTGATATTCGAACTCAAAGTTTCATCTGTGCTGCAGATACATAGATATTTATTTGATCAGCCCGTCAACACAGTTGAAAACTGTTAAGACTTAAGACTGCCCCGTCTACCTCGTTTACTTTGACAAGCATAAGGAATTGGGTTGCTGTATAGTTGTCAATTGTACAGATAAAATGTAGAGACTATGACAAAAAGATAAAAAAGACCACTTCAGCTATAGTAAGTATGAAGTTTTTACAGCCTAAATGACATTAAATTGATTCTTACGTTGCCCCTATAGTTTTGCTGCGCATTCTTGTGTGAATATCTGAACTAAACAACAAAAGTGTCTTCCGTTCTCTTTCTTTCGCCTTTGTTCATGTTCACATCTCACATCAGAGAGAATGCATTTCATTGTGGTCTTGCAGGCAATGCAGTGGCTTCTCTTCAATAGTTTGATTCTGTGAGAGCTCTCTTGGACTTTGTGAACAGTTATTTTTGGAAGAGGATCAAGCTGCAAGAAGGTCCGCTAAGGGGAGCTGGGGAAGAGTTTGGCACAACAATTGTGTTTCCTTCCCTGTTCGTTGGATTATGTACGAGTTGCTTGGTTTGGTTGCTGCTATTTCAAGGCAATACAGACAGAAAGCAACTGCTACGCTGCTGGGAGGTTATTATACAAATACCTACAGACACAGATATAATATTTTGTGCATTCTGCTATGCTCTGTTAATTGAAATGCAAATGGCCAAAAAACATGTAGTTAATTCCATATAATATACATATTATTATATAAATAGTACGTAGATGCAAAAATGCATGGGTATTTAAGTTTAGGGGAAATTATTTCCCATTCTCATGCAAAAATGCAATGGAGTAAATAATGACAGAAGTAATACCGATAGGAAGTTTGCGGTGTGAAAATGAAAATTTACAAAGTTTATCAAGTTTATGGGGGNTTCTCATGCAAAAATGCAATGGAGTAAATAATGACAGAAGTAATACCGATAGGAAGTTTGCGGTGTGAAAATGAAAATTTACAAAGTTTATCAAGTTTATGGGGGTTTTAATTTGTATATTTATAAAAAATGTTATACATGGATACAGATACATATATATGTACATAGTATAGCATTTATAGAATGTCTAGTGACGTCCTGACGTCACTTTCCTCCATTAAACTTGATAAACTTTATTAATTTTATTACAATATAAATAATATTTTATAGGTGCCACTGCAAACTTTCGATTATACTTATTCACATACTTTCAATAAGTACTTTGTTTGGTTTCATAAAAAGCTCAGAGATTATAAGAGGATTGTGGTTTTAATTGGTATCGACACAAAATCGACATCGGAAAAGTAAATGGTTTCATTGTTCTTGAATCAATCTTCATTTCATAGTGATTTTTAATGTATTTTATAGTGTTTTGTACTTTTAGTGGGGTGATTCACTAGGTGTATGGGTACTCAAACTAGCGAGTCTTAGGCACTTAAAGAATTACTATTATTTGTAACGTTCATTATATACCTAGGTAGATACGTTCTTAATATATTTTTATATGTATATAACGGCAAAGTCTATTTCTCGTACTTATATAATTTAATTTACATTGATCCAGGTGTGTTAAGCTATGCTAAATGTCATTTTATTGAGCATTGAAGTGTCATGTTGTTCTAACATGACAGTAACTATGGTCTGTGCGCGTATAAAGAAAGTAATAAATATTATTTTCAATTCCGGTTGAATAACTATTAAATGTTCTTACAATATACGCAACTTTTATGTCAGAAAAGTCAAGTTTAGTAATATTATGTAAATTGAGCAATTCATAGCTACGTGCAGTATGATACGGTTCACAGATAAAGTTATTGCAAAAACTGGAGTTGGTAAATCTTCAGGGCTTATGGATATTTTGATGTTTTGACTGGAATTGGTTGCTGGCAACGTATGCAAATTTTACAACAAAAAGTCGAGAAAGAGCTATTAAATGCTATAGACTTGTTGTAGATCGGATGCAGCTGAGGATTTTACGAGGAATTTTATTGCTCCTTTGCTCAATCGCTATACATTTGCCTATATTGCATCCCATTCCCCAGTGGACATGAACTCACCTCATTTAAGTTAAGATCATTTCAAGTGCTACTATTTCATTACTAACTACTTCTCATACTGTTAGGTATCCAACTATATTATGTGCCAAACAAACCTGCCTTAAAATCTGCATTGCTTGATAGAATTGCGAAACTGTTACAGTAACGATCTATTGTACGTAAGCTCTTATTGATTTTGTCTCAACGCTTCCTCACTTTGAACTTCAGTTTCAGAACTTGCTTTTATGTACCTGATCCTTTCTGCATGTACACACCTTGGTCATTTTTCGTATTTCGAGGAGAGAGTTTTAGAGAAGATACTTATTTTTGAACTGGCTTTTAAAATATTCAATAAATGGGCATGCACTTACAAGTAAAAGTTGAAAATGAAGCGACGAAGCAGTAGTTACATTACATAAGTGACAACAAAGAATTTTCATGCCAAGACACCAAATAATTGATTTAAGTAATAATTGGCATTGCAGGGTATGCTTTTAAGGCTGAAGCACAACAGTCCAAGCCACACACTTCGATCCAAGTCCACAAATTCCATAAATTACGAATCGTACTGTGCGATAAGGCATGCATTGCAAGCCGACCTCATTAGCGTCTGGTACGATAGATATCAAAATAAACTTGATTTTAATACTGATTCGAGAATCTAGACATGGAATTTTGTGAATCAACTTACTGCTAGGCATCCTTGTGCTCG
This sequence comes from Tomocerus nigrus, assembly GCA_019776505.1. Taxonomy (NCBI): domain Eukaryota; kingdom Metazoa; phylum Arthropoda; class Collembola; order Entomobryomorpha; family Tomoceridae; genus Tomocerus; species Tomocerus nigrus. The sequence continues at coordinate 18,410 of JABASI010000749.1, forward strand.
TCAATTCTATTTTTCTACACAGTTTAGATTCTAACATTTAAATAAAGTATAGAAGCTATATCAACAAATATTGACATTAAGCTAAGGATTTGCCATAGGTACCTAAATTAAATTGAATATGCAGTACCTATATAATAAAAATGATGCATATGGAATATGGACTAACACGACATATTTAATTGCGGGTTATCTGATCTGATCACCCACGGGACATACTTCAAAAGCCTTTCAATCCTGAAAAATTCTCAATTAAAAAGTTATCTTTATAGATAAGATATTATCCAGTTATGAATGCTAGAAAGAATAGTTCGCCGCGAACTTTTTCTTCATTTGCAAGAATAATCGGATCGTTAAATTTTTAGTGTCTATGTGCACGTGTTTCCCTGAATGCAAAAAGTACTAAAAAGAATGTTATCGCAGCTAATATGAATTGTAGGAGTACATCCCCATCCGGCCCACTTCTGTAACTACATAATCAAACAGGCAAATTCATATTTGTATTCTTCTTTTGCTTTCAGTCATCTTTCATCTGGATTAAATGAACTGTATCTAATAACATTAAGCGAAAAGGAAACGAGATGAGATAAAGAATAAGAGGCAGAGATACAAAAAGTAGAGAAAATTCAGTCAGAAAAGTGTCTGTCTATATTTAGAAAGCAATGAAGGCTCATGGATTTTTACAGCTTGAATTCGATCTCTGTCTTTTCTATTGGGAAACTACTTTCATGTATCTTAATCTTGCCTGAAAAGGGTTCTTAGCAAAACATCGTACAATTTGCCACAAAAGAACTGTGAGAAATGCAGAATGGAGGAAAAGTTTGAAAAAAAAACTTGGAGAAAAGTCGTAGTGCTTCTTTCAGGGGTTAAGAGGAAGTTTGGTTTAAAAAAAGTATAGCAAATGTTGGGAAGTAGTGATAATGTGTTAGGTAAAGATGGGAATGGGCCATTGTGTCAGTAGGTTTTACGTAGAAATCTTGTTCAGGGCGAATGAGTTACATTTCCCACTTCTCCAATAAATCTCCAATTGCTGTGAGCGGAAGAACGAGAGAATCTCGGCTTGAACTCAATTTGGCAGACAACACTTACGGATGCACAGTACCTTCCTTACCAGGTTATACTCACAATTAGGTAGGTAGAATACAATGAATTTTCTACGTACGAACCTCACTGGCAACTATACACCGCCGTTCCATACTTTTCATTGCTGTTACAAATGCTTCCTCTGTCTAGTCTATAGTTTCCCTTAGTTCTTCGTCGCTGCCTTCTGAATAAACTTACTTTCCACATAAATCTTCAGCAAATCACATTTTTGTGATAACACACGATTCAAAGACATCTCCGGAGAGCTGTCTATTATTTTAACACGTTCAGGGATTTTGACATATTAAAAATATATTCAATGCTCTGAATTTTGAAATAAAATCAAAATGTAAATAGAATTCTAACAAAAGTTTAGGATAATACATAAGAAAAATAATACTTTTCAGGATAATGATTAACGAAATCGTAGTATAATTTATTCTTATTATAATTAATTCATCGTAGTAATCTTGAGGATCATTTTATTTTATTGAATAATTTTTCATATAATATATGTAGTTAATAATTAGGCATACAAGACATCAAGGACGTATCCAGGTGGGGGCTTTGGGGGGAGTTTTTCATATAATATTATGTAGTTAATAATTAGGCATACAAGACATACAAATCACGTGTGGCAATCGAAACGTCGAATATTATTTTCCATGACTATCAAATCCTGTAAAGAAAAGGGTTGTGTAGTCATGTCCATGTCAGTCTACTTTAATAAATTGTCTAGTATTGTTCTTAAAAGCATTGGTATGACTGATGGGATACCTTCAAGTAGTCTATCAGTCAGACTAGTAGACTATACATAGGCGTTCAATTTTATTGTATCCGAATATCCTTCATTTAGGTAACGACATCTGCTGCAGTCGTCTCTTTTCCAATAGTACATCTCATTTCCCGCGGTTGTTGATGTATTCCTCATTGGATTTATGTCCGCCTATTTATATGCATCAACTTCTACTTGTCCAAGTTACAACTGGCACATTTATTTGCTGCTCATCCTTCAAATTCAATATTCTTGTCTCCCTCTCTCCAAATTGGTATTCTTCGCGTCCCGGTCGTCACTGCTGTCTGAACTTTCGTCCTTTCGTCGAACTTTCGTCGAACAATCTCGAAATAAGTATGTTTGACTTGTACCATTTGGCCTCTTCTAAAAACTGTAGACTAGCCGTTAAGGAAATCTCTTTAGATGAAACCAAACTGTGCATTTACTATTACTATGATGGAACGTATTGTGTTTGAAAGAGTACGTAATCCACTAGTTTGACTTACACTACCCAACATAGCATTCAGAAACTTTGTGCTGAGTGTTTGATATTAACCAGCTTTTAAGACTTTTGCCAGCCAGCCATCAATTATAGCCAGCTAAATTTGACAGCGGCCAAAACGGCCAATGGCCCAAAACAATGTAAATTAATTTTGGTCAGCAGCAAAAAATGATTTTAGTCGGCTAAAAGGCCATTTTTGCCGCCACCATTTTAGCCAGTGGCTAGTCAGACACTGTATTATCATCCCAATAAATAAGTTTTGGAAAAATGAGCTCCACTCTGTTTAAACTATTGTTGGAATAGATTTCCTTAGAAAAATATATTGCAATAAAAAGGCAATATCAATGAATATAATCAGAATAGTTCGTAAGGGAAACTATTAAAAGTAATATATCAACAGAATCACCCTTAATTCTATTTTCCGTAAAATAATGACCCTTTTTATTGTTGACAGACTTAAGATAAGACTTAATATTTATTTGACCATAACAACAGAAATTCCAAACCATTACAAAAATTATGAGCAATTTTTTAGATTGGGTGTATTATTTATGTTAAGCGTACGTCTAATATACCTTGTCGGAAATTCGGCTTCTAAGTGACCAGGGAAGTTTAATAATACGAAAATTTGAAAAATGGGCTTTCTTCAAAGAAATTGTGGCTTAGTGGGAATTTTATTTATAAATAAGTAACAAAGTCAAATCATTTCTATAGGTATTGAGAGAAACCATTTGGGACCTAGGGAGATCGTCTTGTTTCGCGATAAAATATTTTTCTGTTTATGTCGAATCATTGTTGCATTTGATGGAGCTGGATCCATATAGCGAATGGTTCAGTGCTAATAATAAATCTTTTGGTTAACATAACGACATTAAAATTCTGATTTAATATAAATCTTCTTTTAGCTCTTAACCAGGGGGCTTAATATAAATTTTAGGTGAAAGTCATAAGAATGTACACCGATTTAGGTGGATGGGTACATAACTTCAGATACTTTTCTCTGCATGGTTGAATGGAGGTAAAGTTGTGTAGTTGTGTCTACCAATAAGCATACCAGGCATTTACCTACTACAAGTAAATACCTACCCTTATCTGCAGTCGGCGTGACTAGATTTATGGAGTCTTCCAATTTTGTAATGCTGATTGCCGAAAACTCAGAGCAGAATGTAAATAGCTCCATGTATTACATTCGTTTCGTCCTAAGCTCAACAGAATTTTTCCATTCTCCAAAGACAATTTAACTTTCTTATGATGCATGTCTTGCTCATCTCTTCCTTGATGTAACATTATTCTGACTGGATGTTTATACTCCTAATATGGCTATAAGGAACCATCAAAATCAGATAACATAAGTAGATATTCATATACAGATATACAGATGAAGCTTCATCCAAGGAAAAACCGCTATTGGAATGCAAATGAGCACGTTTTCAATACTAAACACACTAAGGTGGGCTTCGATGTCATAATAATTATGAATAATTATTTACCTAGTGCATCTAGACAAAATAATATGTATGAAACGAAAGATCTATGAAGGAATAAGTAAAATAGCCAAAGGACAGGTTTAGATGGGAGTAGTAGGAGCTTCATGAATGAACTAGACATTTATATACCTGATTTATGTTATTCGTGTGAAGTGCAGCAAATGGCGAGATTTTATTTCGTTGGCCTGAGTACATGCCAAACAGCTAAAACTACTTAATGCATTATTAAAATTATACATGCATACCAATCGGTAGGGATGTAATGTTAGGCAATACGTATTGTGTGTGTAAGCGGCTTTGGAGTAGTGTGGCGGCTTACAAAGACAATCCAAGGATCCAAGCCAAGGATCCACAAGCTATCCTTTCATTATTTTTAGCGTGTGCTTTATCCACACGCATTACCTACAAAACAAAACCAATCGGTTCTTCGGTTGTTTGTGCAAATAGCAAGGAGAGGGAATTCTTAAATCTCAGCTTCGGAGCAGACTACTATCTGTGTCAATGAAATAGGCTCTAAGATAGTTCTCATATCTCAACACGCTACTCCAAAATCGCTGTTGTTGTCTATGCGCGATGGTATCTGGCTGTCACAAAAGAGTAGGCACTTCAATCCTTCCAGTTATATATATAATATTATCTTTATTCCATGATGCATACCCTCATTTCAGATTCATTCGTTACAACAGCTAGCAAGCACCTGCAAGTGCACACAACGGTTTAGCAGAAAAGCAAACTGTAGGATATCGCAGGACATAGTCTTGTAAAATTATATTAAAATCCATTAAGATGCATGCATTTCTCACTTGTCAAATTTTGTTTAAGGATGATTATCCGACTGGAATGCCGTCAAATACTTTTCTCATGGAAGCATTCGAATATAAATGTTTACCTACCTACTAATGATCAGTCTTAAATGAGTTAATAAAATTGTGTTCTTTATGCAGTTCTACATGTTTGTATAACACTTTTTTTAAACAATTATATTGTGGCGGGAAATTTTAGTTATTTATTATTGCACACAATGCGTATGCAATTAAAGTCCTGCAATCCCCAAATGTTTTCGTAAAAATCTGTTTTCAGGGAACTTAATAGCTAAATTGAATTTTAAATTCGGTGCAGAGCATTACAGGGCGCCCTGTAGCCATATCTGCCACTTATTTGGATAATAGCATACCTAATAATAAGTAATACGAAGCCTCGTATAAAGTGACGCTACTAAAACAAGATAAGCATATCTTGTGTGCACTGCTGCTGAAGTGTGAAACTGTAGATATATTATTCTTCCGTGTCCCTACTCACTCCAGCCCAACAATACGAAAGAGATGAGAAAGGAAGCGGAAAAGAAAGTGAAACTTTTTCTTGTGTTATTTTCTTTTGAGTCTGCCAACTTACCTGATGACACAGAGTGTTTAGTTGCGTGGCATGGCATGATACTGTTTTCCTCTCTAGAGAATAAGTTTCCAACAGAAATAACCTGAACGGAAAAAATTCTGGGAAGAAAAAACTCTATCCAAACGCGAAGCTGACATAAATTCATTTCATTCATTTTTTCAATTAATCCAATGCCTCCAATCTAAACTTCCTTCCCTCTAACTCATATTTTATAAATTCATAAGAAGACAAGAGCAAGTGAAAATTCTTCCCGGCTTGTTCGCCTGTCAGCTATTTTCACCACTCACCAGCCAGCCAACCATCCTCATACAAACTTCTTCTAATATCCGTTCTTACTTCTTCTCGCAACGCTAACGTTTCTTTCACTTATTGATCTAACCAGCTGCTGGCCCAATCCTCCTTCCTTTACTTCCCTCTCCTTATAATAATACATGAATGTAATTTTGGCCTTCAGAAACCATCTTTTCATAGAAATTTATTGTAGAATCTCAAGTCTTATGACTACAGATATACACATTTCCGCCTGACACATCCAGGCTATTATTAAATGAATGTAGCTGTAAATAATGAATCTCCACAGAGATATAGAGCATTACGTTCGTCAGGAAATTTTCATAGAGTATTGACACAAAGTATTACTCGCATTCATTATTTTTCTGCTACCCAGTATTCCCCAGGCAAGTTTCTAGATAGGTTTGAGGGCACTATTTGCTGAAAAAGCTACTCCATGCCATGTAGTGACCTACGCTTTGCGTGAATTATATCGATTTAAAAGTAGTGTAAAAGTTGGGTACCCAAATGAATTTCCTTGCTAACCTCTTATATCAGTACACGATTGAAATAAAATAAAGCATTGTAAAAACGGCTGTATTAATTTACATTAGAATAACGTGTTGATTTACATTTTTTGACATTGCCACTACGTGTAGTAGTTACACGGGTAACTTAACATCACCACGACATAAAGCGGTTACGCAGGTAAATTGCCATGCAATGTACCCATTGTAAGCGGTCAAGGGGCCATCCAATTGACCCCATTTTCTAATGAGACCACCACATGAACGCAGACACTTTTGAATTTTGAATCAAATATCTTAAGCCGTTTGTAAGTTACCGCAGCAGCAGACAGACAGCCAGTAGGAGTCGCCAGTGTGCTAAATATTTCGAACGTCTTTAGATTTTATAAGGGAGATCTATAAGAGAATTTAAGAGAATGTATTGCTTCATTTTAGAACCATGGTTTTCAGAGCCAATAATAATAATAATAATGACAATCTGACAATCGTTCATATTAAATAATATAAATTACTATTACAGCTGTTAGCTAACAAATGTGGCGATGAAAAAAACAAATGAAGTGAGAGTTGAATGCTAAATTTCTCCAGCAATAAATGAGTTGCTTTGGTAGTGTTATAAACTTTTTGTCAAGATTCTAGAGTGTTAGTAGGGAAATGTTGTTTAGTGCTCTTCGAGAGGAAGAGATAGAAGAGAGTATGGCGTCTTGGCGTCTATAGAGGAGAAAGACAATGCAAAAAGGAAACGAAGCTGAATGAAATGGACAAATTGTTTGGCAGAGCTTTGGGGGGTGGTGAATGATTTGGAGGAATGTTGTGTGATGCACCTTCCCCAATTGTGTATTGTGCAATGCATGAATATAAATTGGAAGAGGAGAGACGGAGAAAGTGGGGATTAATGATAAAAAGTGAGGAAGTTGTGGGAAGGAAAAATAAAAATATCCGTAAACGGGTTGAGGGAGAACGAGAGGAGCATTTATTATCAATGCATATTACTTAATATGTAGAAGAGGCTCGAGTGGTGGTGTGTAACGGAAATATTCGCAATCTCCGAAACAGTACATGACACTGTCCTATTGTTTGAGATTCCCTTGTTGGATTATGTATACAGTGTGCATGCCTGTATAAAGTTTGTGCTTAAAAAGGCTGTCCTACTACCAATCTGCAGATATGCACATGTTAGACACACAGAAAGCATAATATATTTTAGCTATGTTGGTGTGTGTTATAAGAAGATCCATTCTTTGAGTCTACGAAGGATGTTATTAGGTATTAGGTATACAGTTAATGTCAGGAGCATATTCCCCAGGCCAAGCTATGCTGGACTTAGATCCTGCCGCAGATAGAGCTCTGAGAAAGCTTGGCAGTGCAATTGGAGAGCAGAGAGTTAGTAGTGGTAGACATCCTGTGGCGTTTGTTGTGTGGAGCAGAGAAAGAGAGTAAATGGCTAGAATTCTGTTCATGACTACTGGTTTGAATTAAGAATTAGTTGCTGGCAACCAAAGAGATTTCTCTGTAGGGAATTATTTTGGGGTGAAGGATATCCGCGGAAAAAACTTAGCAAACTCTTGAATGACATAAACATTAGAAATGCAATGGTGAGTTAAAAGAAGCTCATCGTTTCCCTCTATTTAGTTCAGCTCGCATTAGAGAAAACCTAGCAAACAATAGTATTACTTACTTTCCTTTACTTTGGACTTTAATACACCATAACCTGCGTGAAAACAAGGACACGCTCTGATAGCTTCCATCATAAATATCTTATTGAATCCTTCTCAATGCAAGATCAACTTTCGAAATGATTTTTATGCTAGTAAGTCTAATTAGAGGAATATCTCTCTAGATCCCAAATGAATCGTGGTAGAGTTATCCAGAGGTCTTGGAGAGAGGATTGACTGTGTCCTTGTGGCGTATTAGAAAAGATGTGGCTATGTACAGCGGAGCATTTATTTCTAGTAAAGTGGATAAAATTCAGAGGACAGCCAAGTAAGTAAGTAAGTAGTATCCAGTGTGTCTGTCTGTCTGTCTGTCTGTTGGGTCTGAGCATCTCCTTTCAAGTCAAACCATCAACTGCTTAGATGCGTACTTGTGTGCATCTACAAGAAGACATTTATTTTCTAGTGAAAGGAAGGAAGGCTCATTTGTCTTTTGTTATTCTTTGTGGGGATGGAGAGGAAGGCTGTACGTGATGCACAGTGTAGAATGCACACTAAGTAAATAATATCCCCTCCTCGGCTATACGACATGCTAACTAAGTTTCCTCCGCGCACTAACACTGGGCTATAAAATAGCAGTGATCACTTTATATAGTAACTAATGTCGATCTTCATCTTAGTTCCTTAGTTTTTCTTCTTCTTTTACTCGCTAAGTACGAACACAGAGTCTCCTAGTCAAGTAATTCATTATAACAAGACATGATCGTTCCTAGTTGACGGCACTCCTCCACTTTCCTTTCTTCTTGAGCGTTCGGGGCGTGAAGGACAGTCATGGCTTAGAGCTCATCCTCATCCCACACACAAACACAGTAGCAACCAGAACAAGAACAAGAAGAATACATTGCAAACACACATCTATCTCTCAAAAGCTATAAAATCAATCTCAAAGAGCTCTACACACTAAATGGAACGTGCACACAAGAACTATCTGTGAAATTATGCAGTAACATTAAGGATGTGCCTATGCATGTAGCCGCAGAGATAACAGCCTCCCTCCGCTCCCTCTCTTTCTTCATCGAGAGAAAGAGAGGTGGACTGCCTCTGGTACACATTGCACAACTCTGCTACACTTTCACTGTACGTACAGGACTTTCACTCGAATCTATCGATCAGCCTTTCCTTGTGTGGGGAGCTCGACCGGCAAAGTATAGCAGCAGTGCAGTGTAGACCTCTCCTCACTTCACTCCATCACAATAACCAAATACACACATAGCCGCTGTTTACTTCTTTCTTATAGGTACTCATTCCCGTCTATTTATTGAGCTGCTAGTTCCGAATCTATCCATCCTTCCCTTTTATACTTCTACTATCTTCAATCTTCACAATAGAGATATCTGCATATCATCTCCCTATTCCCCACATGATTGTATTGCATCTGCCCGGCTTTTCTTCTCCCTCTTTTCATGCTGGCCACTCTCTTTAGAATAAGTGTAAACATACAAGTGTGCATTTACAAAGCCAACATCTTCACCATGAGAAAATAGGATCCGTGGCAAAAGGACTTGGACCGCATTACTTACAAGTTACACACCACATCAACCATAAACCAATATTATTATTATTACTTACGTGTCTTAACACCTTGCCCGCCCAGACCCAGCCACTACAAACATCTTCACGCTATATGCATACAGCCATACGCCCAACTCCACAACCATAAAGTAATTAATGAATTTCTGGGCCACAGATACTTTTTCACTTAATTACCTGACGAACAAAATTGATGACTCCTTCCTTAACAAAACAACTTTTTGCCCCAGATCGTTAAGACGTAGTACTTTAAAATAAACTAACCATAGCCAAGTGAAAGTATGAATAGGCACTCTGCAACTTACTTAATGATGTTACCTCTCTAAATGTAGCCGCTATTTAGTTTCAGTTTGTCATTGCTAAGTAATTTTAAGGGAAGTACAGTGTTGCCAGTAATATTCCTGGGGACAATTGTAGTACATGTTGTAAATGCACAAATGGGATATATATAGTACCTACCAACTATTTTGTTAGCTTAAATGAAATGGGAAGATTCATTTGCTTCTTTGCTTAAAACACGAAGGAAATCAATCCATTTATTTTCATAGGGTTGTTACATTGTACGTTTCATGCTAGACATTATAGTAGAGGGGGGTTGGCAATTAAACTTTAATAGACAATTATATTGAAAATTATTAGCTATTTAATAAGGCACTTATAGCTTAGCAGAATCTGGGAGAGAGCAACAATGATCCCAGTTTTCATTTTTGCTAGGCACCTTGGAATTACTGAATGCCATTGCACGAGAATGTCAAATGATCATTGAAGTGCAAACAAATGATCACGTCTGCAGATGAATTCTCTGGCTCTGTGTTCTTAGATTTAAGCTGAGCTCTGTCTAACTGAAAATGGCACAACTGTGCAATCAAGGAAATATGCAATAAGCATTACTGCCAAAGGCAAGATGCATTTGCTAAATTAGCCCAGAGCGTCCCATTTCCTTTTGTTACATAAACTTTCATTAACGCTTAGAATGCATTCCGGATACAGTCAGTACTAGATGTATAGAAAGCATTGTTTCTACTCTATATACAGTGTTTGTTCAATGTTGTCTCTGGATACAGGTGATTTAGAATGCTGCACATTAGTTACACATACATAAGTACATGCATAGCTATAACAAATGTATCTATGCAAGCAAATTCTTATATTTTGTACATAGAGGTTAAAGAAACCTTTATATTATGCTATTAAAATATACAAGGCTTCAACGTTTATAAGATTCGCCTTAAAACTTTTAGAAAGTTTTCCTTGGAAATATGTCAACTCTATGAAATGAAAATATTAAAGATGAACTTTGACCTTTCAATTGTACCAATATATTTGTTTTTGTAAGTATAAAAACTCCGTATGCACATTGTGGCGTTTTCTTGGTTGTAAAAGATTTAGAATTTGCTCGGCTTTGAGAGGAGGGCTTAATAGGAAAAGCAGTTGCACTAGTGAATATCTATAAGTGTAATCTGGAAGATGTAGTTATTGAACAGCGTGGAATGAGTCGGAAATGACTTTGTTCTCGTTGAGAAATAAAAATAGTAGTTGTAGAGAGGCGTATCCCGGGTTTTAGCTGTTTCTAGGCGCGTGGAGATATATAGCCAAGAGTGAAAATTTTGAGGGTATGTAGGTAGGGAAGTAGAAAAGGAAATAAAATCTGTGTGAGATTATTTCCTGTGGAGAAGAAAGGCAATAAAGAGTTGTAAGAGAAAGCAGATTGAGAGTGAAAGGGAAAGGAAGGGAGAAGAGGGCTTTAGGAGAATATGAACGAGATAAAGATAGTGCATGCAGTCAAAAATAGGAGGAATGCTATAAATGGTGGGACTGCGTGTCTGATGGAGAGTGAACAAGTCTGGGCAATTCACTCAGGGTCGACAGCTAGTCACTCTGTCCAGCAGAACTTTAGTCATTCCTTCCGCCATAAAGCCAAGAATCATTTTCAAGTGACTAGAACAAAACAGTCGAGTGGGCTCCGCATTTATTCAACGACTTGCTTTCACTTCATCTTTTACTTTGGATTAGCCTCCATGCACACAGCCACAGACTCCTTCCCGCGAGTGGAGTCAGAAGAGTGAGACTGCACAACTAAAGACATTTACTCCGCTTGTGAATAGAGAGATTTCCTAATCCTGACTAAGTACACTCTGTCCTGCTATTTATTTACTAAATAAATACTGCCTACGATTTGTTTACTAACTCCGTCTATTTTAGATTGTCCATGGGCAGGGTCGCACGCTATTTAGCCTCACTTGCCCATTCCACGACCATGCAACTAACGATAATAATAATATCTGTAATAAGTATGTGGATTGTGGAACACTGTATCGGGGACTTGCTAAAATCGCTGCATGGACTACTAAATAAGCTACCCGGTGCAGTGTTAGTGCCTGAATTTGTAGAAGACTGGAGGAAGGAGGTTCGCCTGCCTTGACTTACGATTAGTGAGATTGGGAGCCGAGCTGCTGGTGAGTGAAAGTGAAACAGCTCAGGCAGAAAGATTCAGGATGAATGATTGGGAAAAGTCGAATTTTCTTCCTTGCATCTTTCTGCGAGAGGAACTGAAGGCAGAACGGGCAACTCTCTTTCTACGCTCTTCCTCTGTGTCCTTCCTCACCTAGAAATGCACATTCTGCTCATACTCTGCCTCCGGGAGTTCATTTTTATCTCTGCACTCACTCACCTCACCAGGCAGACTCACCACTCACTCCGTCCGATACCCGTCTCAGCCCAACTCGCCTTCTCTTCCAGTTAATAAATATATCCTGCTCCTGTCAGAAATACCTTACACCCGTAATTCCCGATCTTTCCTCATCTACTTACGAAATCTTTCCATTATAATAGCTAATGTATTTTTCATCAACCCCATCGCAATGTCCCAGACCAGTTAAACCATGAACAATAAATCCTTAGCTAAATTTCAAACTTTTACTAAATTCCTATTCTTCCATCAAACTATGCACAAAATACATAAAAAATGTTTTTGATGCTTTACAGTCAACTCATAGCCTTCAGCCGTTATTTCTGATAGTGTATTTCAGTCAGGAACGAAAATATTCACCACTAACGACTCGTCTGACCTTGGATGCAAAAGCATTCTGTCAGAATTGGCTTAACTGAAACACTGTTTCAGCAAACACTCGGAATTTAAAAAATCCGTGTGGATAATCTTTGTCTATTCCGTTGAGAATTGTATTGACAGCCTATGACTGTCTTAATATTTAATGTGGACTTTATCATAAGTTATTCCTTACTTATTCAAGTGCCTCCACTCAATACAAATGGGATGGAAATATGGAAGAGGATAAAAAATTGGCGGCATTACTGCTTTCCCACAAGTCAGCAATTAAAATATTTATTTATTAGTACGATACTTAATTGTGCAATAATGTTAGTAAAATAATTTCGTAAAATAGTAAAACAAAAGGTCTGCCGAAGCAGAAACCGACAATAAGTGAGTTTGGGGACTAAGTCTTAACATTTTGAGTCTCTTAGTTTAACGCCTTGAAAACACTCACTAGGTATGCAGTGCAGTTAGAGAGTAAGCAATAGCCAGTGCAACTCAAATTGTTATCTCTCATCACCAGGTCATCCCGAAGCAAGCAAGGAAGATAATATAAAAGCTAAGGGACATGAATGAGTATGAGAGATTCTTAATGTACCTAATGATGCCCATCTGATAATGGAAATCTACCGTATGTACTGTATGTACAGCAATCTACTGAGCGAAAGCGACAGTCCCAACAGAGTCTAGTACTATACAGTATACACTCTTAATATTAGTTGTTGCTTGAAATGTCTAACTAACTAGCAAGAATGTGTGCAGCGTGTGCACTGTGCAGATAACGACGACGGAGTGGAATTGACACAGATAGCACAAAAATGCATAGAGGTTTCTTATCTCTTTGCCAAACCTTTTGTAAACAATGAACATGGAATGACGGACATACAGCTTGCGGCTTTGATACAGATAGCTAAAATTGCCGCAGTAAAAAGCTACTTATAGCAACAATTAGTAGAGTCATAGCCAGATAAATATGCCCAGATGAAATGTTTTGGAAAACTAACCGCTCGTCATGCAGCTATCGTAGCCACGACACAGATAATAATGTAACAATGATATCGTATACTAAGTGTGAAGGACATGCACCAGAAAAAAATGCAATAGTTCATTGATATACTAATTGCTGGAATGAACACCGGGTGACATCCGTCCGGATGCAATTCTTCGGATGGAGCTTAAGGCTGGGTTGACCGCCACCACAATAATTAAGGCCTTGTTATATTATTTCAAGCTGGATTTCTGATTCAACTTTTGATATTTATTAGGCTTATCATTTTATTTATTTTAAACTGTCACAATTTTGATGTGCAGTACGTACCTCTTTAAAATCCTCTTAAAAATAGGTAGCGACGAACTGTACCAATGAGGAGCTTAAAAAGAACTCTGAAAATGTCTTTTCAGTGCTATTCCTCAAAACTTTCCGCAAGCTATTTCTAAATGGGGTTTAGGGAAAATTTGAAAATGCTACATAAATACATAAAATTGTTATGATAACAATAGGGATTTGAGAACACAATTTTTTGCAATAATACTGATGTGTAGGGTGGGAAGTCGGGTAGCGTTTGTTAATGTAGGATATGTATATGTATCCCAAAAGTAAAACTCACAGCAGCCTTCTTTCTACGTATGTTCATTGTCCACAGTGTGGGTAGAAAGGTAAATGTAGCAGTTGAAGAGTCCTATGATCATCTCGGTTGGTTTCTGCCCATTATCGACTCGTAGTGGCAAAGTGAAAATACAGCAGAATTACTCAGGTAGGTTCAGTCTACGAGTATGTTGCGTACGCTGACAGATATTTACTGTAGGTAGGCACTATTCTGTATATAGATTTCCTTACTTGGCCTTTCTATCACAGAAATGTGATCGAATGCACATTCACATTCGCACATCAGTGAACTATCAGCATTTTCAGAGGATTATCATAGTAGCTTTTGTGCATTGTATGACATCATCGAATTTCCTTCATCCTTCATCTATACACATTTCTTTCTTCCTACGACTCCCAGCCAGAAAGCAATAAACGTGTAAGCAAGGCTGTATTGAGGGGGTGGCCTGCTGGGCCATGCCCCCCCCCCCC
>JABASI010000750.1:0-32776 GCA_019776505.1 Tomocerus nigrus
CTAAAGTAAGTAACCAAAAATATACATAGAGAAATGGTATGTTTTAGTTTATATTTATATAAGTAGCTACTCTAATTCAGATAATGTAAAGCGTTTTACAATCAGTTATCAATGCTATGATCAACTTTATTAAGTTATCAAAAATATACATACAGAAATAATGTTTCACCATTTATAGATGTACGAGTATACTTTACATTCATAAATATATATGTATAGCGTCTGATATTTATTAATGATGTGAGCAACTTAAGTGGTTCTGTGGAGCAAACATGTATGTGAGTAACTGAATAAATTGTCGTACGTTAAATCACAAAAAGAAAATTACAAAGTGGACACACATAATTTGAACTAAATACATATAATTTAGAATAATCTAGATACTAGATCAATTATTGGAGCAATTAGCGATCGAAAGTATTCTCATCCATAGAGCATTTACCCACATGTACTGTACTGCAAGATCTAAACCATAATAAGTATTACGTATGGCATGAAGTGTGTAGGTACACCGTACACCGAAAACATTTGCAAGAGTTAGCCGACATTTGTTCTTGCAGTCTATCTCTTACCATATGATAATTGGTGTCGTTTGGCTGACTGTCCCTTGTGGCTATCATGGTTGATGGTATAACATGGTTTCATAGGGCATGATACTTAATTAATGTCAATCGATAATCGTTTCATTAAACTTATAATTATGTTTTACTTGGAATATTGAACAATTTAAACAATAACTTTCAGGAAGTGTCGTTTAGGGGCTGCTATTTTAATGTGCATAGGTTAATTCAAGTTTTTTTTTGTGATTTTATGACTCATTTGAATTGAGTTTAGTTGGTTCATATTAGACAATTCTTTTTGTTTTACGGTTTAATAGTTAGACATAGAAACCTGACTTCCTTGTAACATTACGGAGGATTCAAATTTTATCAGGACGACATCATATTAGGTACACCATAAATAAATATTACCAGTGCAGGCAATGCAGAAACATTACTTAGTAATCTCAACAATCATACAATCAGTCTTACAACTGAAGATGTGCCTTCATTTTCGTCGTATCTGCAAAATCTGTGTAAGGTTGTTATTAAATACGAAGAAAAGATAAAATTATCCAGTCGCTCTCGCTCCGCCATTGGAAATAAAGGAAAGCCTTTTAAGTGCTCTTAATTGTCCAAGATAAAATTCTGAACTGGAAGTCATGTCGAAACCTGGGAACAGTCAGGCAGTGCCTGGAAATTGCTTGACAGTGTACAGTGATTTGGATATCGCACCTATGCGGAAACCATTTAAAGCGACTCCGCCACAAGAGTTGCCAGTATATGTTAAAAGCATTATCAAAACGGATCCCTCGCTAACTCAACTACTGAGATGTGGTTGCATTTCAATAGCACCCGTAAATACTGCAAGCGAACTACCAAAAGCAACCATACTTCCAGGTACGGATTCTTTCATTTGTGATTTTCTCAAAAATGGTATACATATATAATTACAGGAATTAAAATAAAGTCCTTACAATAATACATTATTCCTTTTTCAATATCTGACCAATTATATCTAACTGGTTTTCATTTTTATTAGGTGGAACTGAGCATTTTTCAAGATTACTAAAAGAGCCTAGAAATGATTTAAAAGCTATCGATATTGCAGACAATACGAAACTGGAAATTGAAAAAATTATTCCGGTACATGACACTGCCGCCGTGAACAGTAAAACAGTCCCCCAGACCCCACATCAAGATTGTTCCGGTTACTCCAGACACTACAGAGCAAAAGTTCTTTCAAATGAAGAAGACTTGTCCCTCAATTCGAACGAAGATTCTGAATATGATGGGAACATTAATCCTAGCGACCTTCTGGAGGTAGCGATTTACTATGTAGTACTAGGATGCTCTTATTAACCACTCATTATGGAAACTGGTTTACTGGAGTAATATAATTTTTACAATTAATATCATTTTGTCATTCATTGCGATTCATTTTCAGGTTTACATGGAGGAAGAAGACTCTAAAATTGCTTCATATGGTGCCAAATATACTGAAAGTGAATGTCATATTTGCGGAAAATGTTTTGCAAGCCCAATAGATATGTACTTCCACGTACTTTCACACAGTAATAGTATTGATTCCAATCAAGAAGAGTCCCGATACCGCGGATACAATGATCGACTTGATGGGCTGCCAGATATTGAAATTACTGCAACCAGAAAGGTTCACTTTGACGGGGGCGTTCACCGTTACCAAAAATTTGAAAGATACCAACTACATCCATAATTGCATTGTATTAAATTGCACTGATTGTATTTTAGCACCTATTGTAACGTAAATAGTTACAAGATCGGAGAAGATACCAAACTATCTCCCATAATTACTAGTCACACTAAATTTACTTGCCCCAGAGGTGCCCTCGTGATACACAGAATACGCAGAAAACGTTTTAATCGATCCCTAAGGGATCTAGGAAGTTAAAATATTTTTAAAACGTAGGCCTTTCCTGTCCTGAGAAAAAGTTGCGAGTTTTTCCCCTAAAAGTGTCTACTGTCTACAAGCTTATTTTTATGGAGTGGTTGACATGCACGCAGTTTGGACAAAAGTATTTAATTCTCAGTTGAAATTCCAGTGTGACTGATTGAAATCACGGGGTATTTTTTTGAAACCATGCGATCTTTTCAAATTACGGGGTGATTTTTTGAAATCAGGGGGTGATTTTTATAATTCCCAGTATGACATTTAGAAATCCCGGTGAGACTGCTTGAAATAATGGGATGGGTTTTAAAAACCACAAGGCTTAAATTCAAGCTTAATTTTAAAAAATGGGTAAAATTGGGTTTTACACCACTTTTGAAGTGACTCTTCCGCTAAAGCGAACCATTTATATCCGTTTGAACGGTTTATTGAATATCAAATGCTAGGGTACCTAATGTACAGAATTGCCTAACTAAGTAGCCATTTTGCTTCTACGTTGGTTTTATGATTTCCAAAAATAGGGTAGGAAGTAGGAAGGCAAAAGAGTGCCATCCAACCAGCTATTTGAAAAAAAAGAATAGACTGGCGGGCACTCTATTAGGAGTTTTACAAAAGCTATGTAGATTTGAGGTACATTTCGTTTGCATTTCATTTGTCGCTGACAAAGCAAACTGTAGCTATTCAACATAACTATGTTTTACGCCTACAAAGGTGATGGAATATAAATTATCTAATATTATTTAATATAATATAATAAGTCTTTGATACGAAAATACGGTAGGTAGATTGAAACAGGGAATCATTTTTTTAAATTATACTTGCGCTTTTAAATTTTTATTACAAATATCTGTGTCCAAAATTATGTGTGGATCCGAGAATTACCAATACCAGCAGTACCATTAGTATATGCATGTCCATCCGAGTATCTGAATCCGAATGATACCTTCATATATTTATATATTCTCCAAACCCGAAAATGTATATTTAAGTAATGTGAATGATAAGCCTTATTTCGTTTTGAAGAACTGTACGATTGAAAATGAATTATCAGAAAAAATATTCTATTTCAATTAAGACTTTATTCAAATGTTACATGGTCATTCATAAATTGAATTACAGCATTGTTCTTATACCCTTCTCATTACTCCTGAAATTCTACACAGGTTTGGGTCGGGTTAAAAATCAGAAGGCAGTACAAAACTGATATTCCGGAATATCCGAACTATAATTTATAACTTATTTAGGAGTAGTAAAATACGACTTTGTACCTAATAATAATGGCACAATTTTACCCTATATATTGAACACTGGGGGTATTACTATTTTCAAAAAATATATGCTGATATCTAGTACAGCGTGTATATATCTTTTTATGAATATGTACAAATTCATGTCAAAAGAATCTGATATAATTCGATGATTGCTGCAAAACCTTAGGAATTTCTGGTCAGCAATGCACCTTATAACTTGAAGCTTTGTCGTTAAATACGTAGCTCAAATCGTTTTCTCGGTTATAGATAGTTCTGCTTGACCCATTGCACAGTCTATGTTCATGTAATGTTATGCTGCAGCGCCCGTAACCACTCAAGATTTTCACGTAAGATATTTGATCATTCTCATCAATTGATCCCAAAGGTATACACGTATCGAATAGGGACAAAATGACAGTTCTGGACCCTGGTAAAAAATTAAATAATTTCATGAGCCAAATATTACGAAATAGATAGTGCGCGATGAGCATAATTAAATCGCAAGTTCGTTACTTGATAAGGCAGTATATATTTCTATTACTTGCACGCATTATTACAAGCATAAGAATTAACGTCGATGAAACTTACTACTTGAGCGACAAGGAGAATCTTGACAAAACTGAATTCTGATTTGTGGTAGCTCTCGTTTATTACGCGGCGTCAGTGAAGCAGCTTGAGATTTGTGAACGCACACCAAAAGAGACGCGATGACAATAATTAAGGCGATAGTAGAGTATCTTCCTGTTGTGTACTTTGGAGTCATTTTTAAATTTCTTAAATATTATCGGGTAAAAATAGTTTGCAGTTTATTGAAGTAAATCTGGGGTAGAGAATATTTGGGAATATTTTTATAATTATGTTGATTATTTGTATGTCTCTATTCTGTAGTTCGCACTAGATTAAATCTTTAAAAAATCTGACAAATAAAGGAGTTTTATAAGAATCTAATTCTTGTTTTTAGTATATTATGCTGCTGTTCCTGGTTATTATTGCATTGATTCTCTTACCAGAGTGACATTGGTTTTTATATTGTACCACCTATGGAATTGGAATTCTTAATTCTTGCTAAAACGGAATCAAACGCTTTAGGTGTTAAGTATTTACGTAATGACATGTAGGCTTGCGGTTTGCCACCCATATTTATAATTCCTAATACAATACACCCATTCAACTATGTAAAATGTGGATTGGCAAGAATATTGGATAATTAGGAATGGTTAATATGCCAACGTCATCGTAAATTTATGTAGCTTCAAATAGCAAAGGATTTCCACTGGACAACTCACTATTTATAGTTAAGCGTATTATAAACAGTGGAAATAGATATCATCCCAGTAGGTCCTAAGATTACAGACGTCAAACGTTACTACTTCGTTTATTAACGATTAATTTTCATTGAAAAAGGAATGGTTTCTGACGAAATTGTGAAATCCTTTACTTACAGCAATAATATTGTTATACATAATTATAATATATATAATAGAATTCCGGATATAGTATCCTCATTAGTTATTCAGAAATTGCATATGATAATCTGTCACATAGAGTATGAAAAACTTCAATGTGCATGTGCTAACAACTTTGGGTCTGCTATATCCTAACCGCATCATCAGCACTTTATTAGTAAAACCAATAACCATTCAGGGTTGACGACAGTGCCCATGACTGTACGCGAACATGTTTTAATTGTGCATTGTTCACTGTGCAAATATTAATTAATGCGAATTCACCGTATTGAACAAACTCGTCCATGAAAAATCACTAACAATATGGGGCACATGCATAGGAATTACCTACTGTGAACTTGTATGGTATACATACACACATGTGGAAATATGATGATGACCTATAGTAATCCGTATAATATGATTCACTTGATTTGGAATTAACTCCATAATCTGCATACCAATTTCAAGTATTTATACAATTTAAATAAATAGGTTACATTGCCAATGAATTAAATACATATAGCATAGCCAATCCATGCGTGTATGGGTAGTAACGTAGGAATAACCATATTATAGCAAATTAGATTTTCTTAAAATCGTGTCGTTGTTGTCCAAAAAATCATGCATTTAAAGTAAATATTTAGATTGAAAAAGAAAATTAATAGTGTCTAGTTATCTATCTACCTAACTGATGGCATTAAATTATATATTATGCTTTGGCGTATCTGTATAATTATGCGAAAAGTCACACCGCAATTTATTCAATGACGTACATTAACTAACAAACCAATTTGTTTGAGGAAAACATACTCAGATATTTTAGTATATTTATTTATACTGTAGTTAAATATAGCATTGAGTCATTGCGGATCATTATATTAATAATTATTGGAGGAATTGGCTTACGTGTACTATTCTGCCCCATTTCATGAAGTTCATGTTATTTTTGTATTCAAAGTTTAAATCGTTTCAAAAGTTATCAATAATGAGTTATTGAAACATTATAAATGCTGTGCTCACGCAATTAATATAAATTGGAAAACCTTAGAAGGATATTTACTCCCCTACAGATTTTATCTACCTATACATTTTGTAAAACATCAATGCTCTATGCACGAAGACGAAGAACTATTTATAACGTAATTCCTATTTTCCTATTCAAATCAAAACCATAAGGAGGAAATGCATTTTTGGGTTTAGAATAGAATTGTTCTGAATGCGTGTGGTATAACCAGTGACAAGCTTCTTCTGCATACGGTGAATACAGTCACATATAGTCACATGTATCACTAAACAATAATTATCATTCTATAGGACGGGAGGCCATGCAGATAGATAAAAGGGAAAGACGATACGTGCATTTTGCTTACGCCACAGAATACGCATGGGTTTTTGGGTAATAGAAGGCTCAACCTTAACAAAATATCGTGGTCCGGCAGGGTGTGAAAGTCCCTCCCCTCTCCTCTCTACTCATCTGCTTATTGGTTACGGTCTAAGCTCAGCCAATCCAGAGAGACTAGCTTAGACCGTAACCAATCCACGCGAGTTCGGACTGGCACGCTCTTTAATAAAGACAATGAGCCTTCTATCAGCTCTGCACAGAGGCTAAGGACAATTTTTTTTCTATGTGCTTACGCTGTTTTATCACTTTGTCTTGACGTATGTAGGTAGGTAAATACCTCAATAATTATTTCCGAGAAAAATATGTCATTGGAAACCATTTTCTTTGTTTAGCAGTTTAGAGTGTAGCTGTACACTTCTTGGGCAATAGCGTTATGAAAAATTTTAATATAATGAATTAAAATTTTAAATTCTCATATTTTACGAATGCATTAATCTACAAATATTTCGGGGTTTTTCTTTAGCATTTTATGGAAACAGGGTATTACGGAATTTCTAGAAACACATAAAAACATGTAAAAACAATAACCGATCTCAAATGCCGTCCACCGCATTGGTCGGTCAAAAGGTTCTCTGACTACGATTCTTATAATATTATTACTCTGACATAAATGTGTATTACAGATTAGTCATGATTTCCATTACCAATAATATTACTGTTGCGACTACATACTGACTTAACACAGTGAGGTAGAAATTATTTAGTATAATGCCGGTCTTACGTACTACTATTTTAAGCTATAATGAATATCAATACGTCATATTAATTTTTAATTAGCACAGGAAACAGGATATAATCAGGTCACTACTAAAGGACATGACATTACTAAAAAGGAAAGGAAAGTGCGTATAACTTTTATATTTTGTGTCGTGGAATTTCTGATGACGTACATTTGTTTTCGATCTAAAAGTGTTAAAACTCCAAAAATTGTTTGAGTATCGTTTGGGTTTCTTCTTGCAGCTTCTAACTCCTTGGATAAGTATTTTCATTTTCTTTGATTATTTGCCTATTTTATGTGAAATGAGACTGGAAGACGTTGAGTGAGATTGTAAGCTACGGCTACGGCTACGGCCAATGCAACACTTTGTAGAAAGCGAAGCTACGCAATCCGAGTGCGAACACACGAGACATCTGGACAAGAGAATCGAAAGTTGTGAGTTAGGTAGTCGGATTACATATCTCTTAGAGGGCATCCATTGAGCGAGAGTTGAAGGTTTGAGTTGACATGAGAAAAGGGAGAAATAAATAAATATAGGTAACTTGAATTATTACATCAATTCTATGATGTACTTTGTAATGACTGCACACTGCACATGCACACGTGTAGTGTACTGTACCTAGACTGGAAGTGTATACACTATACACTACTTAAAGTACAGTGCATATTATGTATGACATAATGACAAATATTTAATGTAACGAAAACGAAGACATAGGAATACATCAGGAAATACAATTTATTTCAAAAATAATTAGGAAAGTAATAAATGATCAAGACAGTTTCCTCGGAAGTAAAGTCATTCAAAACACACTTCGCTTTAAAAAATTTAGTCATTCCAACTCTAAAATGTACCTTATTTAACATCAAACAAAGCTCACAATTGCGTTTGCATTCTCGGCGGACCTCGTATGAACCGAATTTTCCGAAGAAATCAGAATATATTTTACATTTCTGTCTCAGGGTTTCTTCATAGGCATGACAGTTTAACAAACTTTATCATTTTAGCCAGTGTGGCATGATTGGGCAGGAAATTTCCAAATTCGTGCATTGTGGCTTTGGAATTGTGGAGTGTAAGTGAGCTGTCTATGGTTTTAAATGAGGCAAAAGTAAATTAGAAGGGCACTGCAATGCAAAATTTAGTTGGCCAGTCTCAGTATAAATACGTTAGAAACGGCAAAGCTTAGGTGAAATAACGGCCTACTAATGCATAGAAAGTAAAATAGGAGAAGTCTTGTTGTGTGCATTGAATTGAATGATGGTCCGTAAGTTAACGTAAAATACAAAATATCTGTCTAGCAATCCACCTTTTCTATGTATTTACAGGTATATACTTAGCTGCATGCACATGGAAGGAATCCTGGAATTGTGGTTATATTATAACAGAGGAGCAGCAAGTAGTGAAGCAATTCTGATGTAAATCCACTCTTTCTTCTTTTTCTGCATATAAAAGGATATCAACGGGAGAATAAAGGCAAGCAACCACACTCACTCATCGCATTGTCATCGTCACTATAAAAGCACATAGCGAAGTGTAGCCTATAGTGTCTGCGCCTCGTATGTATACATAGTAAATGAAAGTAGTTATAATGGAAATGCGCCCACATCGCATCGCATTATGCATGTGTTTAATGCAGTAGGTGGTACTGTGAGGCATGTACCTTACCTGAGAATAAGAGTACCTGTCTACGTAATGGAGAAGAAAGAAGTCGGATCTACTCTTAAATATTAGAATTTCGTAGCTAATAGAATTTTTGTGTACTGAATGCACTTAAAAGAAACACACGGATAGGTTAGTCCAAAGCTTCCCATCCATGTTTGCCATTGCCATGCATGCATATGCCTGTGACCAAGTTACTTTGCTTTCGTCCTGTACACTTTGTATGTGTTGCCTGCCTGACCAGAAGAGTATTAAATGTAGTTAGTGATGGCATGGAAGAAGCACATCTAGAAAGTCAAGCCAATGCAAGGCAAAGCAATGCAAGGAAGATAGGCGAGAGAGAGAGAGAGAGAATGAGAGTTGACCAGGAGAGGAGAGTCAACTCATTTGCAGGTCGGATAGACAAGGAATTTTTTCACCTCAGGTGTACCGACTAATGTGCACCCCATGCGATGTAATGAAGTGCAACACCTTCCTTCATCCTTTGTGCATCCCTTGGAGCCTCCTATTCACAAGTGCAATGAATGGACGTTTTCTTTAATGTTATTTTGGCCCTGGAGAGCCAAACGAAGTCCAGAGACAGAACAGAACTGTATGGAATCGAATTGTGAGTCAAAGTCAGTCTTTTAGCTCCCCTAGCCTATCTACATATATCCTCCTGAGCTGATAGATCGTTTGCTACTATGATTAATTGCATGCAAGCAACACAAGACCCACACTGACTACACTACACTGATCAAGAAGCAAACCTACATTTTCTTCTTCGCCTCTGTAGATTCACTATTTTTGTCAGAGGATTATTAAAGTCTGAACTATTATAATATCACCTCGGTAAGATTTGTAATCCCATCTTAAGCTAATTCACGAAAATCTCCATGTATTTTTCTTCACAAATTAAATAAAACATTTAAGGTTACTATTTGTACATTTTTAACCCAATTTTTATATTTGTCATTCATGAGGTTTATTTTCACATATTAAATGCAATTTACCCGACTTTCATAAATGCAGACCTTATAAAAATTTATTATATTTTAAAATATGTGCCAATAAATCATTGCTTGTAGGATGCCGTTTTACTGCTGGTGCATAATGACAATGAACCAGGTAATTATAGAATTACTCCTTTTCTTGTATGAAACTTGTATGCAAACATTGTTATCTACTGAGTATCTTGTAATAACTACTTATTAATGAACAAAATATGAATATGGTTTACTAATTATAAGAGATTTTAATGATAATAAAGCTATCGTTTGTCTACACATTGTATTGGAGTCTTATTCCCAGTGGTAAAATGTAATAAACCATAAATCTTTGATGCATGTGCTACAAGAAATAACATGAACAACTACTGTAAAATGAGACGACGGAACTTGAGCAAAAGCATAACATACTCATAACGGTCCTCCTGACTTTTAAATGAGTTTCTTGTTGCGTTTATGTGGTATTGTGGCATTCTGTGGTATAAAGTTAACCTACATACTTACTAATTTATATCTCCATTACATAACTTTTATTATAATCATAGCCATTGTCAAAATTATGTTTTATATTTATACAACACATGTAATTGAGAACCATAGGATAAATTTAGACCAGGTAAGTAATCTTGTTCATGAAGCTTCATAATTTTCCTAATAATACCACGAGGTATGAAAATCTGATTCCTTATTTGATACAAGTGTTTTACTTAGGTATAATATTATTATTATGACAATAAGCTCGATCGTAAGCTTGAATGAGCATTCACTTATACTTACTCATGACAGTAATAATATTTTTAAAGCTTATTGTGCCGCTAACTGTCGAGCTATGATAATTAAGTTTAGTTGCTATGGGCTGTTAATATGTAAATATTGAAATACCTTTGTATGTTTTCCATGCCTTCATAAAATGTAAATCTGTATGAAAAATAATATTTTATTACTGTTGGACAGATTGGTCTGCAGTGAGATTATGATGAGATCAGAGAGACAGAGTTAGTTAAACTTTTACGAATGACTCACTGACTCATTCATATGGCAAATAATGGGGAATAGTGAATTCTATATACGTAGGCTAGGCCAAATAACTAAAATTATTGCTACCTACACATGTTCCCTCTGTTTCTCTATAGTTGCATTTACTGTTTTAAGAATGGATGGCTTAGTGCACAGCAATTATCCATAATTTTGTCTGTGGATGCAAGTGTGATGATGATGATTATTATGATGATGGTCCTCATCCTCAAAATCAGTTACCATCTTCGTCATACCTTTACTACGAGTTCAATCTGTCAGACTCGGGCCTGTACTTCTTTTGGTTTTACATTTATGAGTTCCTATTATGAATTTCATGCTTCATTTTTTGTCTGTACATATAAGTAAATAATAATATGTCAAATGATATATCATATCCATACGATTTCAAATGATATATCTTATCCATCTAATTTCAAATGATGCACTCCATTTCTACTAGTAATTCGTACTGCTAAGCTTTGATTGTTTAGTATTATGTATATCTTTCATTATTAGTTACATTTTCATCATAATTTTATGTCTTTGCCCGACTGCAAGGCATTAGACTTCACAATCACAATTAGTCATCGACATATTTTAGATGCCTAATTATACTAATTAATATTACTTCACCCACTTCAAAATCCATTAACTTCCTTGTAAAAGTTATGATTTGATTTACTTTGAAAAGCCTGTTAGGCGTTTAGTTTTAATCTACTACGTCTACTAGTAGACTATTACATAACTTCATTATTGTATGTAATAATTTCTAAAGTTTGCGTTCACGCAGAATTTGACTAGACTTTTTGGTGTCAAAAAAATTATTAAGTAACATACCTACGTATATTATTATTATGTGGCTATGAATCACACATGGAATTATTTTGCTGCTTGAGCTTGGGCTTGGGCCATAGCACGTTAAATGATTACTAAAAAGAGTCGAGTGCAATAAATGCACAAGTAAATTATAGCCTAGTGTGTTGAAACATGAAAATATAATTATTTTTGTAATTCCATGCACATTGCACTACGAAAACTGCCAACTCATTTTACTGATCGAGATTTGAGTTATAAGCAGAATCTCAATTAGTACGTACATACAAGTATCTGGGGTACCGGGGTACAGTACACAGTACACCTTTACCTAGTTAGTACACAGTACACAAGTACTATACCATATATATACTTACTAGCCTCTGTCAACATGCACTGTCAAGTTTTCTGATTTGTACGTTTTAAATCTATAAGTACGTAGATTATGCAGACTATTGTCATTTAAACGTGTGCATACATAATAGCCAATGAGTAAAGGAGGGTAATTCACAGTAGAAATGAAAATAGGGATTTAGAAGGTGTGTACGCATCAAATTGTCAGTTGTGTATTTATATGGTTAGCTATTTTATTGGATAACATGGTGTGCTATTTGAAGAAAGAAAGGCTAATATACTTATTAATAAATAAGGAAATGCGGAATGGCAGAGAGCAGCAAGAGGGAGAGGGAGATAACGAAGTCAAAGGAAACGAGGCTAGGCAAACATGACAAAACAAGGCAAGTCTCACTCGCTCCATAAAAATATTCGCAATAAATATAGAATGCAAGTAAAAATGGTGTTGTATTTCACTTCAAGTTGGTGTGATAAGCAAGGGAGGGCATTGAAATAAGTATTGTCTGGAATAATTCATTGAATTTTAAGAAGTTGACGGGGAATGAATGATGAGGTGACAACTAGGTATCCCGCTGCCCACATTGTCATAATTTCTATACACTCTTTATCCATACAGTCAGTCCGTGGTCTGCTCTTCGTGTTTCTTGTAAGAGAGCATATGGATGTATTATCTTACCTACCTACCTACTGCCTAGGTATAAGTGGTAAGGTGTCCTTATGCCTCTCTCACCTATTCCTTGTTTAATGTCTCCGCGATGTATGCACCAACGTCGTATAGGCCTACTATTTATGTTATTCCACTACTGCTCATTCCGTCTGACACATATAACATTATTACCTCTACGAGATACCCAACCAGCAATGCTTTGTGCTTTCTGTGTACATAATAAAAGAACTACATATGACTCGGACATGCTTACCTGCTTTAATACACACCTTGGCTCTACTAGGAAATCAGTGCAGTGCCGGGACATGGTTAAAACCACTGCCCTAGTGTTCAAAATGACGCCATGAACTAAATGGCACGGCCGAAACAAAATGAACTATATAATTCTTAATTAATTAGGAAATATTAGTGAATCTCTTGTGCTGTGGTCCGCTGGTTAATGGAGTGATTGTACTGACTCAACGAGTCTTTTCGATCACTCCTTAAACCCTAATCTCTGAATATACGTATCATCATAATTTCTTATCCTTGGTTATTGATTTGCTATCCTTGAAAACCACCTCACTGCAGTTTTATTCAGCGACTTGTCGTGGAACGAGACTATCATCAGTTGGTTTCACAAAGCCCCATCACAGGAACAATATAAAATCTGTTTCATATCTCCTCAAATAACTTATTTCTATCGTTGTGAGACGTCCGACGCTCAATGGAAAAAAGTTTTTCTTTTTAACTTTTTAACATTATTTCAATTCATGTAATTGATTGACATAGATCGTCACTTGAATAAAACTGAACTCTATTAACTATTTTACTTGAATTTGGTAATAACCTGCCGGTAGTCTATGACGTCAAACATGTCTAGTTGGGAAAATCGCAAATAGCTCATGCCTGTCTACCTGTCTCTCACGTTACTCACACAGACATAGCTTAGGACAGTACTTTCATCATTCATTCATAATTATTCATAAGTATTCGAAAGGCCTGACGTTGCATTTAACCATAATTATTTATAAGTACCTACCTATATACCTACGATCAACGATTTCGGTTACGATACGATAGAGGATACATCTAGGTACTCTAATATCAATCCTAATTAGTCCACGTCCATGGCATCAGAACGATTGAAAACCTTTTCTACATTTTTATGATACATATTTGATATACGCACTGTTCGCAGCTAGCATTAATAATAAATATGTACTTGATGAACTGCATTTTGTCCATTTTGTCCACTGGCCCGGTCAAAACGCAAAAAAAGAATCTCAACACCCCAACACTGGGACAAATGACAAATACACTGAATTCAAGGCAGTAGCTCATAGTAGTAAGCGAACTATGTTGGTATATTGTACGTACGTTCATTACATGTGCAACATAGTCAACGAGAGCAAAGATTGTTGGTCTGAGTCTGAGTGTATGCTAGTACTTCTTGTTCTCACTGGTATCCCTGACTGTGAGGATCGTTTGGTGTACTCTCTTACTATGTGTTTGTAAGAAACGAATGTTTTTCATTGTATGGCATCCATGAAAATGTAAATGCACAATGTATGGCGATTGGCGCATCCTATTTAAGTCGACTCAACTATTTAACGATAAGAAGAGTGAACATTTTAACACAGCATTTCTACCTAAGTGCTTATCCAAACAACTGAAACCTAAGCTGGTTCGCCTTTGGTTTCTCAGCTTCCCTCATTCTATGCTGCTCCGTTCCTATCATATTGTTTGCCTTTACTACACTGCAGCAGTCACTGCACAATGTACAATATTATTATAAATAAATATAAACAAGATATCCTTCATAGTACAAATGGTATGAATAGTTTGAATTTGAATAGGTAAGTAGCAGCAAACACTACACACACAATAAACTGCTTTACTGGACCAGACAGTACGTAGATCATGTATCTTAGGTACATGACAAAACCCTGAGAAAAGGAAACTATCATAGGTAGGTAGTCAGCACTGGCGTAAACCCTGCGACGAATTTAAATCTCCCGCAGAAATATCCAGGGACACCTTTCTCCTTCCGTCTTTCCCAACATGTAAAATCGTTGATGGAAAATTCACTGCAAAAATCCTAGAAGTATTTTGTAATCAAGGACAGTGGCTTTTACGTGCCTTTCAGAGGTACGTGGAATAACATCGCGCCTGAAAAATTACTTTTTCATAATTTTCATTAGTAATCTGCCACAGATTGGTATGTAGTTCCATATTTCTTTTGCCAATTATCTAAATATAATGCATTTTAAATTCTAGAAACTAAATTAGTTACCTAACTATGGTCATTTGAACCTATAATGATTGTAATACGATCCAAGATAACATTTGTAATGGATATAATATAGTGGGTGTAAATGTAACATATGAATGTATCACAGCTATTATATTTTATGTGTGTATGTGTCTATAGTCTCTACGTGTTTGCTTATAATGTAAACACTTGTATTATAAAATTAATGCGCTCTACGTAAATGCAACGAAAGTGAATAGCAACACTTTATGTTGTGCTTTCTAAAGCAAGTAAATGCATGGAGAAATTCACAGCACATTGATGACTTGAGATTAGAAACTAAATTTGTTGAATTCAATCTTCACAAATGCTGTTTAGTGCAGAATTATTATAACTGCTTAAAGCAAACTCAAGAAAGTGTTCTAATTCGTTCTAATTTCATGAATACAAATTTTCATTTATTACAGAAAATATTTCAATTGCGTCAAAATTTCCTAAAAATGTTTGAATGAAATGTGTAATATTAAATGGAATGATAGAAAGCTTTGCAATAGCAACGTCTTTAGATTCATATTTTACGACGCAGAATTAAAATTTTATGTCGAAGTGCCCTTCGTTGGTGGCTGTCCAAATTCGTTGCAGAGGAAAATTTAGGAAAAAAAATTACATGCTGTTGTTACAGTGTTGCAGTAGAATAATTATAATATTCACCATGAGTATTCCTACGTATACAGGGTTTATATAGGGTGGCTGACTGAAGTGCTTATTTTGTGCTTGTGTTTGTGTATAATGTTACAGTCTCTCTCAATCTCAACCCCATGTACTCATCCAGTTTTCGCTCTTTCACGCCACAGTATCAATACTTACGTCTTTTAAAGTTTTTTAATACGAACTTTTTGTTTGCCTTTCAAGCTATAAAGATTTTTATTTTAGTTTTGGATTGGAATGAGTTGTGATGTTACGTTGTTACGTACACTTATAAGTACCTATATAAGATATTGCTCAGATAAAACGACAGAAATCTTGGCCAAGCAATGGGCAATGTACAACCAAGGCAAACAACCAAACAAATTTCTTTCGAGTAACAAGTAAATGGTTGGAAACGGAGAAGAGGATTGTTTAAAGACTATAGGTAAATGGAAAATGGCGACAGGTGAGAACAAGAAAAAGGTGTTGATAGTTGGACGG
Source organism: Tomocerus nigrus (assembly GCA_019776505.1). Taxonomy (NCBI): domain Eukaryota; kingdom Metazoa; phylum Arthropoda; class Collembola; order Entomobryomorpha; family Tomoceridae; genus Tomocerus; species Tomocerus nigrus. Next base: position 16,203 of record JABASI010000750.1, read on the forward strand.
AGAATGAATTATTGGCAATTTTTGATCTTGGGGAGTGAATGCCTCTCCCTTCTACTTGAGATTTTGGAGAATTTTATTTAACAGAATTGCTGCGTTTAGTCTCGATCTGACTTTCCTTTCTGCTAAATCTTTCTAAAGAGCACTAAAATGAGATAAAGTAATGCTAATTGGGTTCTAAGTCAAAAAATACCTCCTGAGTTTGCCCTTTCATATTAACTATTAAATCTTATGAAAATATTCGGATTAGGTAGGATTAAAAACTTACTTGAAACTGCTTGAAGAAAATGTATCGTTCTATCTATTTTCCAAATGCGTACGGATTCTATATCCCAACATGATTTTACGGCTCTAGTTAACTTTGACGGTAAACCAAATCATGCAATTGATAAACACCTTAGTATGTAAAATGTAAAACAAAAAAGTATAAATTGTTAATAATAAAGACATTGTAAATAATAATTAGGTTACTAATTGTAATGAAAACAAAAGTCAATATGTAGCTCAAGCAAAAAGTAAATATGGAAGAACATATTATTTAATCTTTACAGAATTGCTTATTGAAAACCGATGCACGTTAACGCGAAAAGTCCTCCTCTTCAAAAACTTGGAATTTATTGTTGAAATTTAAAAAATTGTATAGCATAAAACAGGTAGGTACCTACCTAAATTTGCCTAATTATTTATTGCCTGGTAAACAATTCTCCTTGCACGGACAAGCTTTAACTTATGCTTAGGAACTGACTACCGCTGGTGTTATTTATAAAATTTTATAAAGCATTATGAGACGCTATGTGTTAAAGTTTTAATTCAGTACTAAACCAAACATGTTTACCCAGATTTTAACGTGCAGTTGAGGAGAATTGTGCGTATACATACATATGACATTTGGGCAATGCGTGCGTATATAGGTATTCCAATCCACCTAATTACTAATTATGCGTAGATAAACAATCTTCTCACTTTACCAGTTCGTATTTCTTAAAAATGAAGTTTCTCAGCGACGGGATTTGAGAATTTAGCCCTGAGTTGATATCTATGCCAAAACTGTGATGGCTCTGAGTAATTGTAGTACCCGGAGAGAAGCTGCCTAATATAAGAGAATGAAATGAAATGGTAATCGCATAGTGTTACATTGGTTTACACCTGTGCTGTGTAGGTACAGATTGGAAGCCAATCTACGAAATAGTTATAGTATGAGGGAGGGCATTTAAAAAAGCAGCAAGCAGTGTTAGTGATGTAAATATGCATTAGCAAAAGTAGAGAGAAGAGTAGATGCGACATTATATCTAGTACATACACATGTACATGTGGATAGGAGGGGAAAAGTTCAGGATTATAAAAGTCTCTCTAAGCATGTAGGTATAATATCAGTAATAGAGTAGGTACCTAATCTTCTGTAAGATCTAAAGGCAAGCTAGTTAAAGTTACATAACACAACCGGCACAACAGAGTTGCACAGCATCCTCGTCCGTGTGTATTATATTTGCATAGATATAATATGAAAAGGCAATGGCATATTTATACGTGCAGAATGTGGACATGATATTTGAGGGATAGGAAAGCGTCTGAAAATATTCTACGGATATTGTTTCGTGACTTGGTTTCCCTTTGTGTCGACTATGATGTAATGTACAGCTAAAGCTAGTGAAGAAGGGAACTGTAAGACTTGTAAATAGAAAATAAGATCATCTCATTGTTTCATATCAGAAAGCATTACTATCATAATATAGTCAGTGGCATTCGATAGTTCATAATATAATTTGTAGTGAAGCCTAATGGGCAGGACGGCAGGAGTTTATATAAAGTAGCCATGCATAGTACATACACCAAGTGGTTGCATACGGTAAATGGACATTGAGAGAGTGATGTATCCTTAGAAGAATAAGAAACCAAGAAGGAAGGAACGTAGCCAGAGAGAGCCTAGCCATAGGATTCTCTTCTATGCGTTGCTGTGGGAGAGAAGCAAGTGACACGTTTTTGTGGGAGAGCGATTTGGCCGGAATGCAGTGAGGCCAGGTAAGCTAAGCCAAGCCAAACGAAGTATCGAGTAAAGAGTCAAAGCGAAGCATCGAGCTAAACAATCATCATCCCGACGACGACGATGAACATGCCAAGCAAAGCAGTGCTCTCTCTCTCTCTATCCATCCAGTGAGTATGCATATGCAGGGCATAATAATAATATTCCTAGTTAGTATACTGTTTAGTCTTTATAGGCAAACAAGAAGACAAGCAAGGTAGTCAAAGTAAAGAATGAGTTGATTTGGCCGGAGAAGTCCGCATCTATCCATCGCATCACACACAACAACACAACAACATCCCCACGTACATACATCCATCCACCTTGCAGTGTCTTGGTTGCTACCAATCCTCCCTGCCTGCCTGGCTCTCCTCTTCCAAACGGAATAAAGAGAAAAGGTGAAGAAACAACCAAGTAACAATAAGGGAGAGTTGTTGAGGGCAATTTTTCTTCAAAATAATATTTTTCTCGTGTGCCGGTGGAACGGCGAACAGGAGGTGAAATGACTTGAAGGCAAAGCCGTCCACTAAACGAAAGGTTGCTTCTTTCCTTGCCTCTGCTCCTCTGCCTCTCCATGTACAGGGTCTTCCAAAAATTACCTAACACTGTTAGTATCTATAATGACACTTTCCTAACCCACCGCGATCATTTTAAATCGAGACAGATAATGTGGCTTTACTTTGATTTTATGAAAAATTCAATCTTGATTATTGTTAGTTTCTAGCAATGGTTGAATATTTTTTCGACTTGGCTTTGCCTGGCTCTTCTGGTAGAGAAGAGAGGGAGATTAAGCATGCATGGTTTGGTCCGGTCTAGTACGGCATGGCAGTGCATACCAGCCATCCCATCCCATTTGACGTTCTATCTCTATCCGACCAAACCAGACGAGAGTAGACCAAAGCAAAGTATAGCAGAACGATGGCTCAGGAATGCGTTGTGCACGTCTTAAAGTCTTGTCTTGTATGCATCGTAGCTAGGTGAAGGTGTAGTCTCCTGAGTGCCAGCCAGCCTTGTTCTGTGTCTATCTCACATTTAAGGCAGCTGAAGAAGTAAAAAGGTAAAGTCTGGCTGGTTTGGCTGGATGACTGGCCGGGATACTCACAACAACCAACTCGCATTACATTACAATCAGCTCTGGCTCTGGGGCCTCTGGTCTGGGGGGCTGGTTCAGATTCAACTTGTTTCGTTTTCTCTCCAACGAACTTCTTGACTATTCACTCGACTCTTATCCCATGCATCCATCCTCGCCTCAACCTAACTTCACTCAGTCCCTACCTGCTCTACGTATCTCTCTCTCTCTATAATATTGTTATTATCTCTATAGGTATGTACATACATACAACACAACTTACAATTACAGGCAGATGAATGCATATTATCCCCGTCCTATAGGCAAGGATCGAGCTGTCTATAATCCTCATTTACACTATTACCCTTTCATACGCATACGCTAAGACATCTAGGATCCATATTATTTATCTATATCTATCTATTTGTCCATAGAATGCTATGTACCTGCCAAACCATTAAGGTTACCTGTGGAAAGACACTTTGTATAGCTGTAGTCCTGTGTTTTCAGCTAAATACTCTTGTGAATAGCTGAATCTACCTGTGAGAGTTGTATGTGTGTATGTAGCTACCTAGTAGTTCATATCCAGTACCCTTACCTTACCTTACATATAATATTATATCAGATCGCATGTTACTTAGGTATATCTGGTTGTTGTGTAGCTCTAAGTATAATATCTGCTACTATTACATAGCCATGTACTCTGTGTGCTAAGAAAGAGTGCTAAGTGATGCTCTTCTGCGTGTAAAGCAAGGCTAGCTAGGTTAGGCTCTTCTATTATAATGAGACGTCCACATAGAAATGCTCTGCCTTACCTTTACCTTCCTCTTCTTTCTATCTTGTCTTGAAACAACCATTTCCACTTCAAGTCAGTCCGACTTGTCAAGTGTACGCAGGCAGCTACCCAAACGTGTTCTCTCTGCCTTCCTCTTACCCTTGCATTACATTGACTCTTCAACTGAAATACAAAACACAACATTATTACCATACATTCAAGAACCTCTGCACTAAATACAATTTCAGTTCAACTATTTCAGTTTTGTGACCACAGTCGAAAATCGTACAATTTCTTGAAAATATTTAAACCAAGTGGGATTCATGCGCAAATACACACACCAGTGAAGAGTTACATGCAAAGATATAGAAAAAGGGTGAATTCTCATTAAATAGTTACTTAATTTAAATTGAAGCAAAGGCAGTTACGTAATTTATAGAGAATCAGTGAAACTTAGAACGTGTGTGCCAACTAAAACGTTCCGATTCAGTGTCAAAGTGTTTGTTTTATAATTCATGGACCCGTACCGGGATTTTGGACCTTAATTTTGGGTAAGTAACCGGGAAAGTGGATAATTTCTCCGTGCTTGTAAATATTTTCAGTTGTATTTACAAGGTTCTGCTCTGATTTCATTTTCATTTGATGGAATGGTGAGATATCGTGTTTGCACGCTAAGCTAAGCCAGCCAAGTGTATCGTATCGTAAAGCAAGAGAAGATACAGATAGGAAGAGTACACTGTGTATGACAGTGTGATAGTATTAAATGCTACATAATCGTAGCAAGAAGGTGAAGTAGTAGCTTTGTGTGAATATCTACGTAGTACATAGCTGTAGATTAGTAGGCTCACGTAGCAGAACATCAATCACACCCTTGCCATTGCATTGCAATCTAATGATATAATATATTACATCAGAAGACTGACTTGTTTTACCTTACATCAGTTGATTTCTATTAGTGTTCTTAGATATGCACGGCTGAGATTCTTCTAGTAAGTACTACTAAATAAATAATGAGCATAAAGATGAATGAATTGTTTCCTGGATGGTAGATGTTTGTCTTTTATGTAAATACTTAATTTTGCTACAACATATACATTCATAGAATCATCTGCGGATTGCATCAACCAATGCCAAGAGTGTCAACACAGTTCTTCCTGTTTATTTATTTATACACAGAAAGTGAAATAATTAAGTAGCATGTGGAAATAGAGTGGGGATTGTAATAAATAGTATTTAGTCTAGACTTATTTTAGCAGAAAATGCCCACTACGTGACTAATTGGAGACATGAGATGAGTTGCTAATAAAGTTAATGTGTGTATCCGCATGAATACTAATAGAGCGACGGAACAGAAATCCCAATGGTTGATAGTTCGACGATCTCAGATGAGAAGTTGATACGGCAGTTGACGTTTATGCAGGCAGGCAGCAGAAGCAGGAACGAGAAATATTTTATGTGCTTTGTACAACCTCTCTGCACTATAACTGAAGAAAATATATTTTCTATATTGACTATTAACTTCTATGACCATGAATGACTTCCTATAGAAAAGACGTGTGCATTCTACTTTATTACTTTTTTAGATGTTGGCAATATTTTAGCTGAATATAAATAGGGATGCAGCCTGTGCATGCAATGCAAGTACATAACTATAGTAGTGTGTACTCTGTAGAAGTAGTAGCAGGACATAGGTAATAATAATCTAAGATGATGTAATTCAAGTCTCTTGACATATCTGGTGACTCTGCCATATAAAAATAAGGCAAAGTAGCAGTAATCTTGCAGAAGAAGAATAAATGTAACCGGCTAGCTGTGCAGACTAACCATTTAAATCCAATCATAAATAATTCTATGGCATTGTCCAAATCGCGTCTGGCTCATTGTCAGAGAAGAAAAGACAATGGCTAAGGAGAGTGAGAAGATGCTAAGAAAAAGAGATGTAGATGGCAGAAAGAAGGAAGGAATGCAATCGAATGTATGGAAAAGGGAGAGGAGTCGGGAAGCAAAGTGTAGTGGCAATGACATATTATTATCATGATTGTGACATGACAGTAGTGGACTCAGCTCCAACTGGCAAAACATCCACAGACTCAATTGCATAGTGTGGGTGGGCATCCTTTCGTATTCTTACTGTGTGCTTTCAGTTTTGACCTAAAATGCTCATTTTCCCCACAATTCCTCCTCAATATCTTTTTTCTTTCACTCCCTTTATAATGAAATCGTGTTCGAGAAAAACTGTCGATCTCATAGTTATGATGATTATGACCAACATATTCTCGTACAGATACATATAATTTATGCACTAATCTTCTCTCTCTCTCTCTCTCTCGCCTTTTCCAATGTTTCCTCAAGACACATTTCAAGAATAGAATGGAAACATGAGCACGTCTGTCAAGCCAAATAACCAGCTCTGCTATGACTATAGGCGAGAAAACTTTTCCTTCACACTTGCTCTCACAACTAAACAAAACAACACTCTAATAAAATGCACATTGCACTATTAGAGTCTACGAATTTCCTATCTCATTTTGTTATTATAGAAAAGAAGGGTACGTACTTACGTAGCTAGTAGGTTGCACAAGGTACATAACTTACATGATGTTGATGAAATGTATTTGCGGTCGTTAAATATCTGACTGATATGTATGGTACAAGTGTACAAGTAAATACAGACACAGAGGCCTAGGTACTTTATGGGGACAAAAGGAAACACGACGAACATGTATTTGTAAAAGAGCCCAACATCACAGAACAAATTTCAGATTCATTGAGCGAATCATAATAATAAATAGTACTAAGCTAACAATAAATAAAAGTGCTCGTAGTGCAGACAACTAAAAAACTGTTCCTACTCCCTAATGCAAACATAACGCAGTGAGAAATGTCTTTGAGGGAGTGTAGGCAGAGTGTAATGTATTATTATTAGGATGTTCCACTTCGAACCTAGTAGTTAAATCAGAATAAGTATCTGGCCAATCTGTGCCCATGTAATGTACTCAAATAATATCATCTAGATTTTGCTCTACTGTTACTGTTGACTTTTTATTTCCCTAATTTTTCGCGAAGCTTTGCTTTCAGTTGGTTATGAATTTATGAATGTCTATTTTGCATCGAGTAGGCCATGTAAAAGTCAGCACACATTTTATATTATGCGCCTAATAATATTGACAAGCAGGAGAACTACTTACAATACCTAATCAAAAATCACTGTACAATAGTTAGACAGGCTTTGTATCTATCGAAAGTTGAAAAACTTCGTCTTTGTTTTGTTCTCCTCCGGCTGTTGCAATTAAAATTATCATTTTTCTAGCACTATCTACAATCTATGCCCACAATTCAGCACAGGTTATAGACGAGCATGTATCAGTTGCATTCTTATTCTGATTATGATGCAGGAAGGTGAGACGAAGCTGAGTGAGAGTCAATTCAATTTCATTATATTAAAATAATACAGATATGCAAATTATCTTTTGGCATTTGCCACCGAATTCTACAATCCAGCCAGATATTCTTTGCCTACTTGTTATGTGCATGGCTATAATATTATTCTAATGCAATCCTTATTCCTACACATTACTCCACTCACTCAGATTCTATGCAGAAGCAAAATCTATCAGATAGCTAGGGACATAACATACGTATGCCTGTATACATGTACCTATGATATAAATGCTGTAATACAACTACAAATCACAGAGGAGATAATAAGAAAAGGCTTTTATCTCAATCTGAATATAAATTTCTTGCAAGTAATATAATAATAATTTCTTTTTCACTCTTCGTTTTGCATACACTTACGCTTAGTTAATATATTCAATTTCCAAGATTTTTGTGACGAGAGAAACTTAGCACACCATTCAAATATGCATGCTAGCTGGCAGACATACTCACAAAGTATTATAAGGTGTCTTGAGGATAGCAAGCAAGGGATGCATGTAGTAGTAGGTATGTAAGTATGTAACTAGTGGTGTTGAGCCTGGCAGTATTAAAATGGAAGCTTAAGATGAAGAAATATTTATATTCATATTATTCAAAGCTACCTCATCTTGCACACACTGAAATAGCATGCAATTAGCCAACAGAGATTTCCTCTTTATATTTGTGGCGGAAAATTATATGCTCTTTCCAGATTTATTTCTAATTGGAAAAGTCAGTGTAAAACTTGTATCCAGCTAATCACCTTGTTATCCCTCAAGTTGAAACTTCAGCATACCACCTCAGCGCAGTAATACAATGTAAACGATTCTTGTTCAGCTAAAAGCTTCCTATCCTCTATTGTCCTCCTCTCATCTCCGCTAAGTTCCTAACACAGAACAACAAAGCCTCACCGAGAAAGAAAAATAAGCTACAGATACAGCGATACAGGCACATCGTAATATCTTTCTGTATTATCTCTCTGCAGTGATGTACTTTGTGGGGATAAGCATTAGACAAGTTGCAGTGTGGAGAGTGGAAATCATTGCATACTCTTCTAGCATTACATTACAATGAAAAGGTAAATTAAAACCATAAAATTATACATTCGAGAAATGAAAAACGCATCTCCGACCTAATCTTTCGCTGGAGCATTTCTTCTCCTTCTGCTTACAACAGAAATGTGCTCTTCTTGACTATAACACAAATGCAATGATATTATTGCACCTACAATACATACATCCCATGTAGTACAACATTAGCTAGCTCAATATATAGATAATAATATTATAAATGGGTAAAAAGTAAAGCCAAGCTGTTGTTGTAGGGATTTCATCAACAACAACGGAACAAGCCCACTCACTCATTCACCTATGGATGGGCTCAGCCGTAGATACCAAGGGATGAGGATGAGATTCATATATAACTACATAACAGACGAAGGTGAAGTGATTAAAGATGTTTTTCCAAAGATGACGTGTCTATTATTCATTTTAGCTATGAGAAATTAGATGCCCTCCTATATCGGCTGAATGAGAAATCTAATAATTTGCTGAGCAATACCGAACCGGGTAAATTAATGTAAGGGAACCAGGGAATAATTCCAAGTACGAAGTAGAGGTCGAAAACTGAAGGATGCATGGAGAGTAGTGGCAGGCCGAGGGAAAAGGTAGAGAGAGAGAGAGAGCATGGGCAGGTAGGTAGGTACGTAGATGTATGTAGGTAGGTAGGTACTACATCAATAACCTTTATTCTACCTGGAGCTTTGGTTAGAAGCCTTGAGGGCGATGGGCCCACATCAACAGGTGACTTCGTTTGCTTATATAGTAGATGTACGTTCACTTATCATTAAGGCGAGGCTTGTTCTACTAGTATTAATGCAATGCAAAGGAATGGTTAGGGAAGGAACTGAAGGAACCCAAAGCAAACGGAATGAATGCAGCAAACCAAGTTTTCTAATATTATGAGATATAATTTCCCACTTTTCCCACATTTCCCATTTCCCACCCAATTTTGTTTCCCACATTTCCCACTGGGAAATGGGAAGCTTCCCACAAGTGGTATTTCCCAGTCGAAGCCTTGATTATGAGATTTCTTCTTTCCATTCCACGAACGAACCACTTTCAATGCTCCTCTCTTCTCCAATGTTCCTCCTCAGCTCATTCACACATCCTTCTTAGGATAGGACTCCTTTCCTTTCTATTTTATTCCTTACAGAAGGAATTACATAGGTACACTCGTACACTTCCCTTGCTATCATCATCGTACACACTTCGTAGGTATGTAGGTAGGTACGAGGTACTAAAATTCTGAGTTTACCCGAAGCGAAGGTAACTGAACAAGGAGACAGGGACAGGACAGCCTCCCTGCCTAAAATACTACTGGCACTTCTCCTTGTTTTACTATTTTGCCGAGTCACACTTAGCTTTTTACTGGGATGGGTAATTTTTATGAGAGCCTTTTTTGACAGAGAGAGCTTTGGTTTCCAAGTTCCACAACAGTTTTCGTCTCAGGCCCTTGTTCAATTCGACCTATTCATGGAAAAACCATGCCGGTCCAATTAAAAACATACCAAATCACAAGTAATAAAACATATGTTGGTCCTTTGCTCAGCATTTACCGACTCTTCTTAAGCCCACAACAACACAACACTATTAAATAAAGCAGTGCACAGCTCCTTACACTACACGCATCGTTTTAACACACCGCAGAATAATAGCACCGTCGTCCCTATCATGAAACTACAGAAAATATTCATTGTGTTAGGTATTTATTATTTTCTGTACATAGTTATTGTTATGAACCTATTGTTGTAAAGATAAAATTTTACACGACATATTTGTTTCATTAAAGCCTCCTCCTTTGAAGTTCAGTCATTCCGTCGAATTTTCTCAGCTCACTTGCTCAACTAATAGAATATGACGATGTGCTTACTAATGCCAAACAAGTGCTACAACAAAAGAAAATTACATCAAGACAATTCTTATATCCATAATAAATAAGCCCTTAAGTCAGCACAAACACTCGTGCTAAGTGTCCCTTTGATAGGAGAACAGCACCGCTCCTCCTAGGACTCATTTTACAATGCTCCCTACATCAATCCAATGTAATAATCTAATTGACTTCGGCACAAGTTAAAGCTTCTACTAAGTGCTTTAACTTACATCTTACCATACTCACACATTTTTTACACAACCAAAATAGAAAACATTTGCTACAGAATATTTCTTGATATCTTGCAGTCACTGACTAATGCTTTCCGTCCACCACATTCACACTTAACTCTAACACGTGTTTCATCACAGCCGGACAATAGTGACACTACTTGAACAAGGAAATCTTGCCAATTTAGTTGAAGGAACTATAAGAAGTCTACCTGCATACTTAAATAGTAACTCCATTTATTTCCAAGCAGTCCATATAAAGACCAAGACTTAAATGTAATAGTAGACAGCAGCGGTTTTTAGTTAAGTTAGAATCCAAAATCCAATCCTCCAACGCAAAGCAAGTGAAGCGTCATTCATTTCTGTAATGAATTCAGTCAGACTCTCCTCTCCATCTTCCATAGGTGGATTGTGGATTTGATGAGTACAGAAAGAGAGAGAGAGAGGAGTTAAGAAAGTACAGTGCTACATTAACAATAGCTAACAATAGGAACGAATGTTTCAGTTAAAGTTTAACAGAATGACTTGCGAATCTAAACTAAACATTCATAAATAAATAATTGTTTGTCATGTCAGTGCCGTTGCCGTTTAGTTGATTTAGTCACTCACTCTCGCAATCATAGTGTGCCGTTTGGAATGAGAAAATACATTTACAATGTAAACACTATGTATAACAATAAGTGAAGACATTACCTATGAATAAACTTATGTACGGTAATTTGAGAAATGCGCTTTGTGCCAAGCTCAAAGGAAAAGCTTATCCATCATAGCACACCTTATAAAATTATGCTCTCTGCCTACACATGTTATATCATGTAACTACAAATAATACTAATATTGTGTATGCTCCTAAGTCAGCAATGAATTGCTCGTTTTAAACTCTTGATCAATAAATGTACAATATGAGTATCGTAAAAGTAGCGGTTAGTAGAAGTCATTGAGCACTTACCTAATTTTAATACTTATAAGTGAAAGCAAATAAAATAATTAAGTACTGTCAGAGTGAGCGACTAAAACAGTCTCCATTTAAAATGTCTTTGTAATAACGGACACCATACTGCAACTTTCTTTGACACAGACTAACACAGAAAGTTATTTTTGCAGAGCTTGCAGTTTGTATCCATTTAAATGCATAGAATAATTAGCAAGTTGTCATTGTTTGTAACCAGTCAACACCAAACATATCATTTGCATACATTATATCCAGATATTGCACACTATGCACTATGCATCTGCTAATTTTGCACATAATTTGTAAATAATACTGTGCCAACGACATTCAAAAGAAGGTAGAGAGCATAATATAATAATAAAGTGAGGATGTGGAATAGGATTAGATAATGCTTGGATCATGAATGTATTGCATTGCAATGGAGCTGAAATATGAAAAGGATATAAGACTGGTGAGGATAAAAATGGTGAAAATGACAGAGCAACACTATCCATCATCTTTAACTTGCTTACAACTTAGTTGGTCTTCCTTTAGACAGGTAAATAGAAGTGCATAGATGTCTATTAGCAAGTATTGCGTAGTAATGACGGTGCGGTGTTCCTACTGACAATATTGTTATGATAGCATGTCTCAACCACTTTTAGACAGGAGTGAAAAAAGAGTCGTCGAGTTTAATAATATAGAGATGGATGGTGGATATCATTAGAGAAACCATGTTCCTTAAAGGCTGTACAAAATGTAACAGTACAGACATTAAGTGCCGGAGAGAGATACTAGTTGGCTGGCTAGGATGCTCTGAAATTTCTTATCTTGATTTGGCTACGAGTGTGACCCTACTTGCACTGACGAAATGTTTATCGTGTGACACTGATCTTTACAATGCAGTAAGTAGCAGGGTTGCCTGAACACAGGTTGAAAACAGCAGGTGACATGCTTACAACGTAGCGGTGATCGAAATAATGAATCTGAGTCATCTACGAACAATGCCACCAAAGACCAAGTCCACTCTCGAAGCAACCCAATCATTCGGCTCTCTTGTCCTCACTCGTCTTCATATTTTCTTCTTTTACAAATATATTTACCGGTAATAGTGAGTCTGAATAAGCATTGCTGCAATGAGAGCATTTAGCATATTATCATTGACAGATTTATTGTTGGGGTAAATATGGACACAAAAGATTTACCACACATTAGTGCACGATACACTATTTCCCATTGTGCCCTCCTATTATCCTTTTTCTACTGAGCAAGTTTAGTATTAATAGTTGCTAATGTGAGTATAAATGCCCATTATTCCCAACTCTTCTCAATAGCCTTTCATCTATGGCTAACTGGATAGCATTATCTAGATATTTAATGCACGCAGCTATCATCTATTATTCACAATCGTAAAATATTTTACTATTCCGGTGCTACACACATACATGTCAGTTCTTCAACATAATAATATTCTCTCGTTAATCATCTTACTATAATATAACTGTTTCTCATATCAATGAATACCTACAGAACAGAAGCTGCGTCATTTCTCTATTTACCTTTAGTGTTCTAGATATTCTTCTATACAATAAATACTTTTGGCTTAATAAAATAATAGGAGTGCTCATCTTTTTTCTCTTCCATCTTCTTCGTTTAATAACTTGTTCAAAACATTCAAGTCAAAGGAGTTCATCAAAGTATTAAGGAAGTGTGGAATAAGTGAATAATCGTCTATTGTCAAGGAACAGTTCATTTTCTTTCAGGAATTCTATAAATGATTCATTCATCTCTTTCCACTAACATAATATTATAAGAGTCAAGTCATTACTTTAGTCCATAGATTGCTTGGCCATCTTTATTCACTTTGCCATTCGGCAACGTAAACAAGGTGGCTGTGTCAGTTTTTTTAAAATACTAAAGCAGTTTGCTGCCAAGGAAGCTACTAAATCTTAACAAGTTGTGCACAACTGAACTTGGTATTTATATTGTACTACTTATGTATTACATAACCATTACAGTCATGGAATATACAACCATAACTTTTTTCATATTCATTCATCAGACAAACAAATCCTTATCTGCACTACATTTCATTTATTCATCCTTACATTACAACTATAATATTGGTATTAGTTGGAATGGCACATTTTCCCCCACTTTTTGCTATTAACAATAGAAAAATATTATTATGCTCAGCAAAGGCCTTTTATTTTGTCCATTAATAATGTGTTGTTCATTACCTTACAGCTGTCACCCAAAATCTTTTTGAAAGCCAGAGCCATTTGCGAAATATTCAACTTCGTAAGTTACGACTTGTTGGGATTTTTGGACTGCTTTGCGTAAAAGATTTTCAGTGTCTTTATAGAATTGAACATTAAATGCGATATATTTTCAATTTCAATCCTACTGACCTTAATGTCAATTTCTAATATTTCTTGGCCACCCTGAGTATTTACTTTTGCTGCCAAAATAGAAAGTACCTAACTGTTATGGTGTTGTCGGTATTATTTCGTGCATTTTATTGGTCTGCATTACACCGCCATAAACCATTAATAATATTACAAACCAAGCCGCACGAATCACTCTTTTGAAACCATCAGACACAATAAGGATGAACCACTAACTCTTCATTATACCGATATATGGTATAGGTATACTCTCGAACGCACAAATTCCTATTATTTAAGTGTTTTTAGAAGATATAGCAATAGTTGGGAGGATTTTAGTTTTTGGAGCAGAAGTAACTCGTGGGGCCGTGGATTATAAAGAGGAAACGTGCTAGTGTGACATTTCTATGCGGCTGTTGAACATTTTAGACAGATTGATACAATTTTCGGTGTGTGGTGGCATTATGACATAAATAAGTAAGTTGGGATTTGGGATAGCAATATCACGGATACCTATGTCATACCATACCTGTGCATCTATTTAATAGTAGCGTAGTAATTTTGTGTATTCCAAAGTCCCACTCGGTGTCATGTATCCATCTGTATATTAATATTACCTATCTCTCCTTATAAATACTTCCATAAACATAGGGATAGCATTTATGTAGTATGCAGGGGCTTTTAAGAAAAAGATCTAGAAAACATAATAAAGGTAAGGAAGCTCTAGCAAAGGTATGTTGAGTGAGTTCTGTACTTTGAAACTATTAGTAAGGCAACAAGGATAAGCCTTACGAGTTGACTATTGAACAACTCGGTCGTGAAAGGCGGAATAGCTGCAAACAGACCCCATGGGATTCACAATGGTATTTCAATAGCCATAGAATCATAGAATACGCTCAGAGAGACGTTCCTTGTCCTCCTTTCTATAAAAATATACCTACGTATAGTTTCATTTCACAGTGTCGATCTCTTGATGTCCAGATTCGTTTCCTATTAGTAATACTTATTACTGCTGAGATGTGCAGTGGGAATGAAGCTTCTTCTTACTTTGTACATTAACAATTATTGTCGTTGCTAGAATTGACGCATTCCGTTAAGGAGGATATAATTCATTTTCAGTATTTTCAGTTTGCATCCTTATATGCCTATTATGAAACGAAGAGTGTAGATATAAGAAATTATGCACATCTCAAGTCATAAAATAAACAGGACAATGCTAAAGAGAAACGGATTTCGTCAGTTGTATACGGACGGAAAGAGTTAGATTGATTTACGTAAATGTTTCTTTGTACACGTACTTAGTGTAGAATATGTCGTGCTGGTATTGTAAGCGTTGTCGTTCTGGTATTTTGCTTTTAACTGTGGGTACTCTATAGTGGCTGCTATGTCTTTGGCAGCGTACTTTGATTTTAGTTTATTAGCTGTTCGTATTAAGTCACACAGTGCATAGTTACACAACACAATTAACATGACAAGAAATTTTACTATCTGGCTAGGACCACTTTAATTTCTTTCTCACAAGCAGAAAGGCTGGGAGTGAGTACGTAGGTAGGTATGGCTAAGTAGCAATCAAATCAAAGTATTCCACTATTCTGCATGAAAAGGTAACGTGTCGTAGCAGTAAGTGGTAAAAAGTGAGGATTACTCTCTCTCTATCTCTCTCTCTAGGTAGGTAGGTAGGTAGGAAGCTTCTCCGCTCCTACAACAGCACAAGGCAAGAAGAGAAATAAATAAACCAAGAGTTATCTCCACAATGCACTACTCTGCATGAGTAGTAATGTGTGTATGTCTTAACATGAGAGAAAACTGAGAAAAATGGGTAGAGTTGTCTTATCCTTCGTTGGGTGAGTTTCAGTCGAGTTGAATTTACTTGACGGCATCTGCTTATGACTTGACTGTCAATGACAAACCAACTTTTGCTGATAAGCTTAAGTAATTCTCAGCTATAAGTATTTAGCTGTGTAACTATGTGTAATGTAATGTAAAGTTCTGTAAGTGATATTGAAAATAGTTGGTTTGTTGTTCTGTGTTGGCGAATAATATGTGCTAATAGAAGACGACGTACTTATTTATGAAAGTTATTCAGCGTTCTCCTGTGTCCCTGTGCCTGTGAGTGAGCGAAGCTAAATAATATTTATGATAAAAGTGGTCGAAAGAACAAGGAACAGGCTCGGCTGTGTTAGCTAATGCTAGACCTTAACTAACTCACAAAAGTAATCACCCCGTGTAGTATACACACGGAGAGCATCAAAAATGTATATTGGTTAATCGTAGGTAGGTAGTGGTGAACGAGTGATAGTACCAAGTACGTCTCCCTGGATTCCTTCTGATAAGGAATTGAAAATAACAGGTATGTACCCGCATCCCGAGTCCTCCCGGAAAGTCAACCTGTCATCGGTCAATATAATTGACAATTGATTTTGACATGATATTTTTGCTTTATTTAAACTAAAGCATTCGAACGAAGGCATTAAACTATGACATTGGCAATTGGCATACCTATTGTTTTCAATTCCTTATCAGAAGGAGTCCAGAGAGACGTGCTACTTAAATTTAAATTCAAATTTGGTAAATGGAAAGAAGTGGAAGAAGTTGTAAGTATTTTGTGGATTTGAATATTGGTTCTTGTGTGACGGCGATGATGTTAAGTGTATCCAGCCAGAATGAATATTAGAGAGAAGAGAGAGACTTATCGGCTGAGAGTAATTGAGTGAGTGGTTTGCTTTGCTTTCGTCTCGTATGGAAAGGAAGGATGGATATGTATGAGTATTTGATCGAGATATTCGTGACGAAGTGACTTGGATAGAATTACCCACC
>JABASI010000751.1:0-32760 GCA_019776505.1 Tomocerus nigrus
TGAGCTGAACATAGAATAGATATGCAGAAACTAACCGAATTTTCAGTTTTATAACGTCTTTGCAATCATTCCCAACTCAATTTCATCGCACTAGGAATGGAACAGCAATTGTATACTAATAAAAGCTCTCTTAAGTTCTCTACTTCATATACACTGTTGTCCTGTTCTTCTTCCATGTAGATACCAAGTTATTATTTTAAATATTGGACTATGACGCCGTACACCATTTTATTTAACTAATCAAAAATTCGATAAATCAATCGTAAAAAATTTTAAATATCGGGGTTTCATTTCAAAATTGGAGTATCTTGTTTTTCTCCATCTATAAAAACAAATAGGAGTAGCGGTTCGTTCCTATACTCGTCATAAACATACGTACATAAGAACATCATGGGAGGTCTGAATTTGTGCCATATCCATAAGTTTAGTAACTACGCACGTACATACAGAGTTCTCCTCGTTTAAGTTACCTACAAGTTTTAAGCGAGATACAGCAAGCTTTATGAGGCGTTTGTGAACACAATGTGCATGGCGCACAGTTAAGCAACTTTTATGTGAAGGAGAATGTAGATCATAGCATAGAATTCACAGCATACAATTCAGTGTATAAAACTAAGTAAGTAGCTCTATACTTCATTTGTAAACATTTTTGTTTGGTTCGGAAAGCTTAACATCTGTGCAACGTATGTACAAACTTAAATTTTAAACAGATTGTTTAGTAAATGTGGCTGCAAACACTAAAATTACAGGTTTAGATTTCTCAAATTCATATGCATACTATGTGTAAAATAAGTTGATTTTTTAATTTTTTGTGTAACTCAAATAAATAAGGAAGTGATTTAGCTACAGAACTTTACTTATAAGTTATAAGTTTGAGTTGGATTTACATAGTTTTACTTGTATGACTGTTTTTATTATAACACAGACATTGTGATTTTGGCCGTTTAGTTGACCATTTCGTTTTTTCGCAATTCTATGCAAAATGTAAGTATAAGGGACTAATAAAAAAGAAGTGATGTTGCATAATATGTCCATTCTTGTTATTTCAAACCCTTAATTAAAATTAGGATCGAATTGAGCATTTCAATTATTCACATGAATCCAGTGTAAGTTAGGTCATGATAATATAAATGTTTATTGCTGTTTTCTCTCCGATTTAAGTATGATGTGCTATGTATGGGAATTTTGTAAAATACATTTTCAATTAATAATTATTGAAGTATTAATTAACTACGGATGTATATTAATTTGAACAAGCTATTTGTAAATNTCTCCGATTTAAGTATGATGTCTATGTGAATTTTGTAAAATACATTTTCAATTAATATAATTATTGAAGTATTAATTAACTAAGGAAGTATATTAATTTGGAGAAGCTTTTTGTAAATAAGAATTTAGTTTACGCAGTAATTAATTGGATAAGTAAATACATTTAATAAGTAATATCAATTTTTACATGTTGTGTGCTAAGTTTTCTTTCTGTACAATATTATCACATTCATAAAGTGAGGTTTATACATATTTTAATATTCATTTCTATATATTATACTAAATTGAGTTTATAATATTATTCTTGTATATTATAAAAACAAATAAGTATATAGGTGTATAGAAATGTGATGAATAGCTTTTGTTCATAATAAAATGCATATTTCATTTAAAAGTTTCATTTAAAAGTTGGAGTGGAGTAATAGAGTGATAACTCTGATAACGCAGATTGCCAGATAAAAATGACTTAAAAAAAAGCAGTAATTAATTGGATAAGTAATCAAGTTAATTTTTACATGTTGTATGCTTAAACTTGGTTTTCCTTCTATACAATATTATCACATTTATTAATTCAGGTTTATACATACCTAATATGTTTATGTTCATTTTTACTAAATTGAGTTTATAATATTATCCTTGGTTGCATATTATGCAGTTGTAAAAATAATGGCATTATAAGCTTCTGTGTACTAATTCTTGTATTTTGTATTTAATAAAGTTGGTAACAACTGCGAGAGAGAAATAATCGTGTCTTGTAAGTGGCTTTATTTGGAGAACATTACTCATTACTACGTTGTATTAATGACCAATGAAGATGTTGCATCTAAAAAAAATTATCATCTTCTGTATTTTTTACAAGCGACCAAATATTTTACATACATATTCTATAAACAAAACAATTAGAAAGAAAAGTATAGAAATGTGACGACAAGCTTTATTCATAATAAAAATGCACATATATACCTAATATTATTTCATGTTAAACTTCTTAATGACTTCATTGAATATATTATAATGTTACAGTAAGGAATGAATGGAAATAATATATAATGCCTATGGAATGGAGTAGTAATAGCTATAGAGTATAAAACACATTATTTATGTAATACACATAAATGTTATTTTTAAACAAGCTAGCAGTAGAAGTAAATAAGCCAATACATATTCACAGTTTATTTATGGTTAATGTTTCCAAAGCGTATGATTTAGTTTATGAATTCGTATAATCCTTGTTTTGTGAGTAGAAAACATTTATTTATTCAAAATTTGAATTATAATATTCTATATATTTAATAAGAGCATAATAGGTACAATTGTACAATATGCATCAGCAGATTCACATCTATTCTTGCTCTCACATTACTAACGGATAATAAATAGCTGTAGAGTTTGTGTAAATGTGTGAACTAAAAGTGAAGTTTGCTTAGTATTATGTATATGACAAAATATTATGGTCACAGTCTAATATATTAGTAATACGAATCGAGTTATAATATTATACTTTTCATATGACCATTTAAACGCATGTTTGGAACATCATATAAATATATGACATTAAATATTCGTTCAGCACCTGCTACAGTTACTTAATTACAAACTTTTCGTTAATCACAATTCCCTTTTTCTGTTTTGCAGTAAATTCAGAGTAAATTAAGCGGAACTTGGACTCTTTTCTTCCAAAATTCTTACAGTAATAACTAAAAGATTTAGCAAAAAGAATTGCAATCAGCTTTGCTAATATTTATAAGTAATAATATTATTTGATTAAATATTGTTAGTAAATAAGTAAAGTTGGTATTTGAGTTCCACAATTACAAACTCACATACATTCATACATATACAACTGATCAAAACCAGCAGCAGCCGTTTACATAAAATAGGTAGGTATAGTATAGGTAGGTATAGGTATGTATGTATATAAACAAGTGCAAGTTGATGTACATGGCATTCAGTTGATGTGTGCTGTTTTAGCTTACACATTTCACATTACCTATTACGATACAAACTTTTAGAGTACGGAGATATCTTGTGTGCAAACGAAATGGAATCCTCGCCTCGAAGCTGGCACAGAAAAACTTTATGTGAAATGTGTGTGATGTAATGTAACTTGATGTAAGCCAAAGGCTACCTATTGCCAGTTTTGCCACACTACCTATAGACCAGACCTACTCTATGCGATTGTGTAATAATAATATTATGTGTATGATATTCTTGCCTGTAACCTTTCCTAGAGAAGATCTTCCCAGCCTCCTTTTCTTCCGAGAATATCTTCCTTGCGTATTTTTCTTCCTTTAAGATCTTTGTTTTGCAATCGGAATAGGGAAATGCACCTATGCAAGTTCAGGCAGCTATATAATAATACTTTAATTATGTAATACAGGAAGCTCCAACAGTTATGACAATATTATTATAAAGTCTACTCAACTATTTACACAGGTAGGTAAATCATTTTATTATAATATATTCTTTGTTTTTCGTAGTAATTGTAGTAGGTATAAGTACATTAATTGATATAAGTAATCTTAACCTAATTGATGTAATTTTGTTTAATGTTGAATAATATATCCTTAAAACTTGGTTTTCGTTCTGTGCAATAGTAAACAATGGAGTTTATATGCAGGTATTAAACTATATTTTGGTCTCTGGTCTATATACTAAATTGAAAGTAAATATTAATTATTACCTTCTTGTGTAATATTATATGTACAATCGTAAATTATAACATTATAAGTTTGAGTACTTGAATGTAAAAATTATAAGTGCCACAGATTTGTACATTTAATATGTTGAAAATTGCAAGGAAAGGAATCTAAATAAAAGTGGTTTATTTTTCGAGAACATTTATTTTTCTTTATACGACCAATGGAAATGGTACATTTGAATATCAGCGTCTAATTTGCATTTTCAACGTAACAACTTCATACTTTACATATTCGACAAAAAACATTAGAAACAAGAATATTAACTTTAGAAATGTCTTGATAAGCTTTTGCTCATGATAAAAAATTCGTAATCTTTCATGTAAAAGTTCCTTATGTTTTCTTGAACTTTATTATGGAATGAATGGAATTAATAGTGTATACTAATTCGTTAAATAAAGGTAGCAGCAGCACATACTCATATACGGTAAAGCAAATTAGCAGTAGTAAGTAGTAATTATTAAGTACTGCAATTGCACTCATTCATTACTCATGCACATTTTGCAGTGTATCTTTTTGGTACATGTCTCCAAAGCATATGCTTTAATTTTTCCGAACTAAATTACCTGTGGAAAATGCAAAAGAAGATCTTTTGATACATACACGCAATATCTCTAGTATATTACCTACTCCAACTAAATTAGTTAATGCATTTTATTAGTTTTATTAGCACGTGGTTGCTTAAAAAAGGCTTCATGTTTTAACAATGCATTTTACTTGCGCATGCATATATATAGGTACATAATTTTATTATTATATCTGTCATCTATATTTATGTACAGGTAGGTCTGTATCGTATTTGTGGGTCTGTATTATTACAGAAGAAACTAATAATAGATGCCATTCTACGATTCAACCCCAAACGCAAATACCAAATAATTCAAAACCAAAAATATCGATATTTTATACACCATTATGGTGTATGGTGTATTAGTAGTATTACTAGTATTAGTAGTGTTTTTGATACTGATGTATAGAATAGAAATAAGAGAGGGTAAAATGAGACATACTGTCAACTGCTGTATTAATCTGTCTGTAATCTGTAAAAAGCAAAATTTTTGTTTAACAATTCCCTTCAATGGTTGCGTTAGTTGTGTACCCTAACGTTAAAACTGGATTTCTGCTCGATCTCTCCCCTTTTCTGAAGGAAAATTGGTTTTAAGGATAGTTATGCTCTTACGTAGAAGTTTTTGCTAATTACTGCAAGTGTAATTAAGTAATGTGCCAAATTATATTCAGTTTGGTACACAGGTATCGAGTTGACTTTAAAAATAAAATAAATAGTAATATTATACACTCTACTCTTACTGTATTAGCTTAGTGTTGCTGTTTGCTGCTTGAGCTTCTAGCTTTTGGGTTTACTAATTGCACGAAAATAATGATAATAACGACAGTGACACATGAAACAGGTCTCCTAAACAATCTACTACAGATCATTTTGCGCATTGGTTACTTGGTATGAATGACTACGAGCATGAGAGATTTTGTTTGGCTCCTGAAGGCGTCTGACTACGTTTGTACAGGGATACTATTATATATAGGTAAGGTACCTAGACTTTTGGGAGAGAACTGCAGCAGGCAACCACGACTTCTCTTTTAGTTCAACCAATATGTGCTCAACGAAAGTTAATAAAGCTGTTCTATCTTGTATGCAAAGGAAAAGGAATCGACGAATCTCTCTCGGGAACGGAACAGCACCAACCAACTTTATCTATGTGAACTTAAAAGTTGCTGAGCATCTGTGAGTAACTTAGGGGAATGCAACTGTAAGCTAAAAACTGGTCTATGCGAGTGTGTATTATTCTTGCTTGCTTCCAATTTTCCAGAATACAGTACAAGTTCAGGTGAACTTAGAATTTTTCAGAAGATGAAAGCATGTTATATTTTGTTTTGCATTGGTTTCCTGGTACATGTGTATAATACAGAATGATACAGAATGCAGAGCAATACGGAGTTTACGGAGTACTAGTGGAACACTCCAATAAGTGGACTAGTGCAATTACATGTTATGCAATATTTATATCTAATAAACTAATAACTACATATATTTTTGTAATTTACAAACACAACCAGGACCAGGATACAATTAATTCATTTTAGTATCTTTTTTTACTTGAATAGGATATTTTTTAAAATGCAATACCAAAATATATTTTTTAAACATTTTTTTGTAATTATAATGAAATTATAGCAACGTTTGTAAGTACCTACATAACAATTTACAAAATAAATAGAAATGTCCTGTACTGTAGACAATGACGTCGAGATGTCCTGTCCTGTTGCCTGAGTCCTGTAGCCTGTAGCTGGTGCATATAGAAATGTGGCCAGAGGGTAAAATGAGACATATCTGTAGTAAAGTAGTAGATAAGTAATTATTAAGTCAGTCTAGCTAGTCTAGTCAGTATTCAGGTATTCAGTATAGTATGGTGCATAATTAATAAGTGTCAGTCTAATTGAAATGAAAGTAAATAAAATAATTGTTGGCTTATTAAACGTTATACTCTTGCGACTCCTACTACACTCCTACCTACCGTACCCCTACCTACTGTTGTACTTACCGGATTACCGGTATCCGGTACGTAACCGGTATTGTACATCGTTTACAATGTTACAATTCAATTATTTTCATTTTCACCATATGATGTGTAAGTGAATCTGTATTAAACATGTTAATTAGGTAGATGATTTTAAGCTTTTTTTTTAGCAAAAATCAGTAAATCTGATCCGAAATCTGTAGAATTTGTATTTGGTATTATAATTTAAAGTGGCATAAAGTTTGTTGGTACGGTCTTTAAAGTATTATGTGCCTATGCCTATGTACATTGAATACTGACTATATTGACATCAAGATTAATTTCCAGTGTAATGACTTAAAAATACTATCTTGAAAAGGAATTTTTTAGGCCCTGTACTGATATAACTTCATGTAATTACTGACTTTAAGCATAAAAAATTAGCATACCCAGTTCATGATAATAATATCAGGATTTCTTTTAGAATCGAGGAAATGGCTGTAATGCCCTAAACCACAAATATTAAAAAAGCCTAGTGGAACTTTACAATAGTTAAATAGGTCGTATTTACATTATTACAGGTAAAAGGCAAAATTGCTCTTGTAATCTGTGTTGTAATAAACTTTGCCGAAATATTTATCTGTATTTTCAAAGGTAATGGCTAGATAAAAGTTTATTTGCATATTAAGTTTCAATGTCAAGGTATGTTTCTTCTCAAGTATCTGAAGAGAGGCTGCTGTGCACAAAGCAATAAGGCACTACGTGTACTGCTTAGTTATTGGACAATATAGTTACAGTCTTGCTTGACCGCATTTCCCGTATATTTAATTACCTAGATTTTAGCGAAACAATTTCAGTTTACCAAACATGACCTTCTTTACTGAAAAAAGCCGCATAAATAATTTACAAAGAGACAATTACTGCTGCGGTTTTGCTAAAAAAATTGTTATGCAGCAATTGCATATTGCCATTTTGATACCTACACACACTACACGGGTAGGTACACGTCTCTGTCATCATTCTCATCATAAAGCCATCACACCATAAACAAGATGTTATTTGGTAAATCTGCACAATCAGCAGCTCAGCATTAAAAGCAAGGCAATAATATTACAGGCATAAACTATATCTAGGTGATTGACAATTTGTGAGATACGATATATAATATAATGTGTTACTCTGTATATCTGTACAGATATTGTATGATAACTCATTCAGTGCTTTTGCATAGCATTTACTGTAGATGAGTGCAGGCCATAAAATTTTGTTCTACAGATGAAAATTGGTATAATTAATTTTTTTCACTAATAATGTGTTTAGCCTTTTTGTAATAAACTTCTTCATCAATAGATTCTAGATTTTGTAAGTTGATGCAGTTGCAAGCTCAGTTTCACCCAGTGAAGAACTGATTTATTTGCATAATAATTGTATTTATATTAGGATCTATAGTACACTTATGAGAACACGGAGAAAACAATAAAACTGCTTAAAGAGCTTCTTTATGCATGCTCTTCTTTTTGTGTCAATTTATTAATAAATCTCAAAACCTAGAATAATTAACATCTAAAAATGTGGAGTATAATTGTGGCGATTGGTGTTGTGGCTCTGTTTTACATAGTTTGGAATTTGATGACTTTGTCTCAAAAAGGACAACTAAAGGATACAGCCAGCAGAAAATATTTACCAGGTAGATTCCGCACAGTGGACATTTTGTCTGTTCCATGTTCCATCATACCCCAGCATTTTTTATACTTTGACTTGTGTGCCCTGCCCTGTAATAGCTCATGAAAATGTAAAGATTCTTAATTTGCTAATGAGACAAACTCAGACTGTATCTTTTATGATAGGTCCCCCGATATGGCCAGTGTTTGGAAGCTTATTGCATGTGGTTTTGAAGCTAAAGAATTTCATGCATAAACCAAGTTACGAAGTTTTAGCAACATTAACAAAAGCATGGGGTTCTCCAATGGCTCTTCAAATTGGCCACCATTACGCAGGTAGGTATTCTTTTATGTTAATCATGTCATTTTGACATTGGTAATTGGAAGTAAGCGTTAATACTGATTGTTTTCCTGCTCATAGTTATTGTGGATGATATCGACATGGCGAAAAAAATTATGAGTTCTGAAGATTGGGCCAATCGAATTGATGACGATCCGTTACTGTACCGAAGGTCTTTTGATCAACATTTAGGTAATTGTAGTCATTCCACGGGGGTTTGTGAATTACCATATTTACCTTTTGTATCAATAGTGAAGTTGCATGAATGATGACATTTTTAGGCTTGCTATTTTCCAATGGCGAGGGATGGAAAGAAATGAGACGATTTGTTCACAAAAGTTTAACAAAATTCGGTTTTGGAAGAACTAGAGCAATGGAATTAAATCACGAAGAGGAAATCAAACACTTTTTTGATTATTTGGATGACAAGAGGGCCGAAAATAATGACATTGTTAAAATGCACGGAATATTTCAAGTATCAGCCTTAAATATTTTGTGGAATATGGTGGCTAGTGTCAGATTTCATTATGAAAGTGATGAAATCATGAAACCAATTCTTTTGCTGGAACAATTTGCATCGGCTTTACATCCTAAAGAGTTGGGATTTTTGGCATTTCCTTGGCTGAGATTCATTCCTGGGGCCACTTCCTACAACATGATGATGGACAACCATATAAAGATGCAAGATTTTTTTCGTGTATGCAAATTATAAATTACAACGCTATCAAGAATTGAAGATAGCTTTACAACTTATTGAAATTCGGATATAATAATGTTGTTAACCCAAAATAACTCAAGTTAAATTTTTATAGAACATCATTAATAGTCGAAGGGCTGATGGAAAATACAAAGAGATTCAAGAAAATCTTATGGATAATTTTCTGTGCGAAATAGACAATCACAGTGCAAACAATATGGAGCCAAATTACTACACAGGTAACAGTAACACTACCTAGCTGTTTCTTACAATGACATAAGACATAAATACATAAAATAAAATTATATGCTCAATTTGCATGGGACATCAATATTTTTATGTCGTATTTTTAGATCAGCAATTTATTATGGTGCTACTGGATCTATTTCTTACGGGATTTTTGCCTACAGCCTCATGTTTGGAATATTTAGTGATGTTTATGATGTTGAATCCCAACATTCAGAAGAAATGTCAAGAGGAAGTAGATTTAGTAATAGGAAAGACCAGATTCCCGTCAATCAATGACAACGAGAAGTAAGATAAGTTGTAAATATGCCCTTTATAATAAAAATAATAGAAAACTTAAAATGTGCTCTGTAATTTGATTTTTTACAGAATGCCGTACACTCAAGCTGTTTGCCTAGAAGCTTTACGTAGAGTGACATTTATTCCGATGACTTCCAGAACTGCCTGCAGGGACACGACAATCGATGGCTATTTTATTCCAAAGGTTGACTGATTAATTGCCTAAGGATATATAAACATTAAAAATGCTCTATTTTTAATCGCGAATTTATGTATTTTAGGACACTGTTGCCAATTTCAACATTTATGAAATGCACAATAATTCCAAAAAATGGAATAACCCGGAGGAATTCAACCCGGAAAGATTTCTTGATGAAAATGGCCAATTATGCAATCAAGATTCTATTCTTGCATTTGGAACAGGTGCGCAATCAAAAAAATTAACATCATTAACGACGTATTTTAATTCCCTTATTATAATATTCTTCTTTTCTTAACAGGTAAACGTGTATGTCCGGCGGAGGTCCTTGCTAAAATATCAACATTTACATATTTTGCCTATTTGCTGCAAAGATATACTTTCACGGTGCCACCAGGAAATCCTCAACCAGATCCAACACCAATATCAGGAATGGGAAACAAACCAAGACCTTTCGAAGCTCTTATTGTCCTTCGCTAAATGCCAGATAAGAAAATGACTGGGCTACCCCTGAAATGGTCCTATGCAGGAATAGAGATTATTTAAAAAAAAAACCCGTACATAATATTTAGGTTGAAACGAGTCTAGCTTTTTATTAATTCACAGTTTCTGGCATTTGTTAAATATTAAACAAATAAATACTGAATGAATACTATTACGAATTAAAAAGCCTTTCTAAAGTGTAACAAACGTGTATTTTTCAGGTAGCTATTGATTGATATCATAATAATAATATTCATATTAATCTATGTAAAGCCTATTGCTTAAGTAATAAATGCAGTAAGGTTGCAGGAGTACAACCTAATACGAATAAATCGGTAAATACATTTTTTAAGTTGCAAGAATTGCTTGAGGTAAAGTGTAGTCAGATCTAGTCATGTTGTTGTAAGTTATTATTAATTATAGCTACACGTTCACGTATCATATGATTACGCAAGAGTATTATTTCCGTTTGTTTCATGAAGATTCTCTCCGAAGGCTAATTATGTGGTTATAACGAGTATCTTTTGAAGAACAACAAGATGGAAGTTAATTTACTATTTATCTTCTTCTTCTGTCGAAGCTATGAACGCACAGAATTATTATCCAGTAAATAGCTATCCAGCCGATGGTTACAACAAATCCTGGCCAAACATGAGTGTGAGTGATTCCCCATCCTCGTGTAAAAATTGAGCGCATAGCTTCTCCTGCTAAAGTACAAGGTAAAGAGTACGCAAAATATTGCAAGTATATTGGCATTGCTTCCACAGGCCAGAGCATTCCTGAAAAAATTAACGATCAAATCATCATCTTAATAAAATTCTACTCCAGGAAATCGCAACCATTTTCAACAAAGCAATTATGCATAATGGAATTCAATAATTTGTACCGGCAAGCAGAAAGTTGGGGAAAAATGATGCCATTGCCAGCTGAATCGCATGTTTTT
The DNA here is from genome assembly GCA_019776505.1 of Tomocerus nigrus. Lineage (NCBI taxonomy): Eukaryota > Metazoa > Arthropoda > Collembola > Entomobryomorpha > Tomoceridae > Tomocerus > Tomocerus nigrus. The sequence goes on from JABASI010000751.1 coordinate 11,330, forward strand.
CTTCGTTACAAATAGTTGAGACAAGAAATCCTAACGAGGAAACAAAAAAATAAATCATTTTCACTATAATGCACATCATGATACGGCGAGTATAATGATACATATATAGGAAATATTTATTGCATAATTTCTATTTGTTAGAGAAACTTCCTGAACATCAAATAAAAAGAGTTTTTTATGTCAATGAAACCACAACAAACAAACAAGGTTTCTTCAATCATATAGTTGCTATTTGGTAGCTTATTTATCTTTGTTATTATCCTACATTATGGGAATGCAAGTATAATATTTACGCCAGTGTCATATATTAACTGAACTGTGAAACATGTACCATGTAATTTTTCTATAATGCAATCTCACCTAATGACATTCCGGACAATCCCACAAGAACAATGAGAACGAAGACCCAAATGGCAGGACCATTAACGTAAATGTTAAATATGGGAATTAGGACAATGAAGACCAATACGATTTGTCCCAAAAGAACAAAAAATTGTGTGAATAAATGAGAGAGCAATATTTCCGTTATGCTCACGCCAGCAACCAACGAACGTTCCAACATCCCTTCTCGCTTTTCAATGATGTACACCAGTCCACATGAGCACAGTGTAAAAAAATAAACACAACTGAAACACAAAGAGATTTATCTGTCAATCTAATCGCAATAGGTATGTAATAGTTAAATATAATGCTTTCATATTTTTCATTATCATTTTATAGGCTATAATTTCCATTATTATTTTTTTTAATTTACCCAACTGCTACACTGGGAGCAACGAATTCACGGAAACTGGTGTCATCCGTTCCATAAATTGGTGTTCCAAACTAAATAAAGGAAAATAATAATGATTTTCTTTTCACTAAATAAAATATTCCGTAAAAAATTACTGTTTGGCAACGTACATAAAGGGGAAGGTCCCGACCCGTAGGATCAATATCACAATCTTTCATTAATTTGGTAGAAAACGTCCGGAACGCTTCAATGAAAATCCTTTTCATTGTATGTCCAATTTGCTTATCTGCACATTCACAACCCACATAATATAGTAAACAGATCTACTTTACATTTCAGAAATTCAAGCAGAGGATTAAATGAAAATCATGAAAGAAATTATACGATATTACTCGGTATACTATGTAATCGGATACGTACTTGACATATCTAGTTGTACTTTGAATCGGGCTCCGTAAACAGTGTCGTTGTCTGCTAAGCTTCCAGATAATGCCCGTTCGTACATATGGGATGAGAATTCCTCGGGAAAAGATATAAATCCCCAGACATTTCCTTTGGTAACTTGAACGGTGGCTTCTTCTTCAGAATAGAAAGGAACGAGTACAACGGAATCGGCTGGAAGGACATTTAAATATCTACAACTTAAATTTGAAAGTGCACATCCCTTTGGGACTTTACAAGTTTCATTCCCCACTTCTTTGTTCACAACTCCCATCTTTATGTTCTGAGGGTCAAGACCTAGTGCTGTACACACTACAGCAACTTGAGTGGCAGGCATTACAAAAACAAATGATACAAACCTGAAAACAGAAATAAAATGCTTTGAAAATTTTCAAGTTTCCTTTATATTTATACTGATAAACAGATTTTCTACAATCTTACCATATATTTCTAAAAAACAAAATAAAATTCTTTATTGTCAACGCTTTCAACCGATCCATTGATTTTCCAGGTAGACGATAAGGCTTTAGTTGAGGCGTGGGAGGGATTAGTTTTGGCTCACTTTTTCTTCTATTAAAAAATCGCTGTCGGCTCCCACTTTTATCTTTTTCAATCTTTTCAATTGAATTGTGCTCGATATTATTAGTTGAAGTACTGCGGTTGCCACTATCATCTATTTCACTTAATTTTAAAACAATATCTTCTAGGAGTAAGCAATTATATTTCTCTAACAGACTTAGCGGAGAATCTTCAGCTAACAGTTTTCCACTCCTCATAATACCAATCTGAAATGGAAATATTTTTTTAACATAATATAGTTAAGTGATTTTAGTCGTACATAGCATAGTAAAAAACGAGTTTCATTCATTCTTACGCTGTTTGCCTGGCGTGTCTCTTCAATATAATGAGTTGTAATTAAAATCGTGGTGGATTTTTCAGCGACCATTTGACACAAAAAGCTCCATATACTATTTCACATATAAATATTTGGATATTTTTATTAATTAATTTAATTCAAGGTAATAATCACTGTACATGGCTAGTAAAACTATTTTAATTACCTTTTCCTAAGTAGCGGATCAACTCCTACCGTTGGCTCATCTAAAATTAATATTTCTGGATCATGAACCAATGCTATCGCAAAAGAAACGCGCCTTTGTTGTCCACCACTGTGAAGACACACTACGATTAATTACTGAAAGTCTGCCATAACTGTTTTCGCTAAACAAGAATACTATTGTCACAATTTCAAAATTGTCCCATGTTACAAATTATTTAGCAAACCTACCTTAAAGATCCAACTTTTCTGCTGCTAGGAGGCAAATTGAGAAAATTAACTAGGAAGTCAATTTTAACGCCCACTTCCGCTGAAGTCATTCCAAACATTTGCCCAAAATATTTCAATGCTTCTTTTATAGAAAAATCTCCATATAAGGCAACTTCCTACGCAAATGGTCAAATGGGCATGAAAAAGTTATTGCAGCTCCAATCGTTTTATATATAAATTCTTTGATTAAAATGAGATGATATTTAATAATTAGATATTAACGGCAAAAAATGTTGGAATGAAAAAGGAGAAGAAATTAAAAATATCGTGATAAAAATGATTTGCATTTTACTTGAGGCATATAACCGACTCTTCTTCCTGGAACACCGCTCGCCTTTGTTCCAGGTGCAGCTCCATGAATAAGAATTTCTCCCTTGTCCAATCTCCGTAAGCCAACAATACAAGATAACAAAGTTGTCTTTCCACATCCTGAAGCTCCCAGTAAACCAAATCTATTAAAGTATAAAGTTATTGTACTATAAACTATAAACTTGCATTTACATATGAAAGTATTATGAGATACACGATGGTAAATGTCAATATTTACATGGTCCCTTCTTTTACAGTCATATTGAAGTTTTCGAGAACCACTGTTCCAGATTTCCTGGATCCGTATTTCTTGAAACCATCTTTGACCATAATTGCGGCACTGGAGCTGAAAGGGAGACAAAAAAACACAATTCTGTTAGATGCATCTCTTGATGACAATTCCAAGGTCATTTCAATCCCAATAAATGTTATTGCATGTTGGGGAGAGCAAACGCCTACGGGTTACATTTCATCAATTGATATAATATTAAGTAGTACGTATGAATTTGCATTTTGAGATAACGATACCTCAAATTACACATAGTAGATTCTTTCATGATAATTCCCGAGCAAATGCCTGCTGGATAACTCGACTACACCAAGATATAATTATGAATGATTACCTAGGATTACTTGTTGAGACTGGGAGTAGCTCCATTCCAGCCGAATCATAATGAGCAAATCCATCGGCCGAACTCGTTCCATTTTCCACATTATTGCTAAACGATGATGAAACAGGAATATAGTATTAAATAAACAATTAAATATATTTCTATTTCAATTGCAATTTCATTGACTATATAATACATATAATTACTATTAGTTTACCTATTGAAACTCATTTAGCCGCTCCTCCTGGGCTCACCAGCGTTTTCAAAAGGTAATTCTTTATTTCAGAAACGTTGTCTTCGGGAGCTGGTAAATAAGAAACACATAACATTAAATTATTATTTATTGGGGCTTGAGCTGTGTACCATAAAATTATTGTCCAAATATTACCACATTTCCGAAACCTCTGCCCAACAACCCAATTAATTTAATTATGCGTGTAGTAATGAGGTGAACGGTGAACCTTATGTTACGCATCTGGAATTTCTCTATACTGGATTGGGTAAACAAAGGAATTAAAGGAAATGTGCCAGCAGAAGCATAATTGCAATGGATTAGTACCCATAAGTACATGACGTCCCTACATTTGAAAATCATTGTCATGTAATGCAAAAATAGAAATAATTTTTGGATTCTATGTATTAATAACTTATACAGGTATAAATGAATTGGGATATGATGTACATATATACTGCGTACATGTAAAGTACAATAAGTATTAGACAACTGGAATCTTTCTTTATAATATTGAATTGTGATCGTATTTTGATGTGCACATTAATTATGAATTATTTCAGCTAAATAAATACTATCTAGAGCATTGTGATGAATATGAAGCCATAAGTATACGTACGTAGAGCTTAATGGCTAGTCTACTATTACTACTGCATATAATATACCTACTTTTATTGTAAATCATTGCCGTGTGTCTAACAAAAATAGCTTGTATATCGTGTACCACATCGTCGGAATAAAGATACATCTATCAATACGAAACTTCTTAATTAATGTTTACTTTAGTTTACAAGTTGCTATTCATTTTCATTCACTAGTATAATATGAAACGTGTATACAACTAGAGTGCATGAACACTGGCAATAAATTACCACATATTTAATTGGACTACTGAAACTACTGCATTAGCTTTTTTGTTTGTTTACATTGTCAGCTATATTGCTTTACATCACTACACTGCAACTCATGCATGGTTCCATGGTTGAACGGAAACGGAATGTAAAATGTAATATGGTAAACCAAATAATACAATACACATTCCATTCCATCCGCTCTAGAGTCTAGAGATCGATCACTCATTCAGTGAAAATGAAAATGTGGGAATCTAATCAATCCTGTTCAATTACTAAAGGCTAACGATCTTTGTGTTAATAATAGACGCACTGTGTATACGTATATTATATGTATACACACACAGTAGGCAGATAGCAAGATAGCAAACGTCTCATTAAACTCACTAATGAATCAATATGAAAGGAAATTAATGTATGGCTGTTGTTATTGTTGTATTAAAAATACCATTCATACTAAGTTCTACTTATATCGACAGAACGGTATATACCGTTCTGCCCATACTTCAACCTTAACCTATTAACCTGACCTTGTCCATTATCTGTCTGAACTTTTAGCTAAAATCCAATATGAGCATGGAATACTGTGAAGCTATTCTTGACTAGAGTCTCCATCATGTAATCAGTATAATATCTCGTCTCACTTTAGACATACTTACGGTTATGGCACACACTGTACACTGCTGTGCATATAAAATGTAATGTGAAAATGCATAATGTCTACAGATGACAGATTGTTTTACAGCATACTGATTTAGTTTAGTAAATATTTATTATTTATAAAGATTGAAATGTCTTTTATGTATAAACGCAATGTGTCGCTGTGTCAGAGTGTCAGTGTGACATTTACAGATAGAAATCCCGTTAAACTATCAAAGTTTCAGTTTTCATGGTATACCTTACCTTGATCAGGCTTGATTCTATACCTGTATACATACTTACGTTTGCGTTACAACTTGTAACGTTTACCTTACAAGTAAAGATGATAAAATATTATTATGGTCTCTATACGTTTTAAGTTCTTTTTCTGAAAGCGAAATATCCCATTTCTTACCCACCAAATTCCAAAACGATATTAATATTTCCGATTTTATATATTGATTGTATGAAACAGCGTATTGTTGATTGCAGTGAACTACTAAATTAATGTAAGAATGTTTTTTTCGACTGGAGAAGTTTCTAAACTTGACCTAAATATAATGAGGTCAACTCAACTATAATGACGCAAAAGGGCAAAAAGAGAATCACTTAGTGTCAAGTAACTTACACTGCTAGAATGCACACCATTCTTCGGGGTATTTTATATTCATGTCTGAATTCTGAATGTAATCTGTAATGTTTTGGAGGAGAGTGTTATTTATTCGTTACAGTAGTGTTATTTGTTACAGTACAATGTGTCACACATACACAACGTCACCAAAAGTCAAGTCACAATCACATCACATGCTAAAAGAACTTTTATATTTAGGCACTACATGTTTTTCTTGAGGACATACAGGCATAGCGCAACAGAGATGATTCTGATTCCAGAAATCGTTACTAAGTCAGTCTAAACTCTACACAGTCTACAAAATCTGGATTGCGTAAGTAAGGCACAAAATTATTTAAGGAACACAGAAACTTGATACTCTCTGGTTAAGTTGCTAGGATGAAATTTATCCAGAGAGGAAATAAAAAACTGAGCTTATTGAGTTGAGTTTCAAAAGACGGCTGCCACCACCGTTGTCACATGAGAATTTCCGGGCTTTTCAGCGACGGTGCTCCTGCCCTGCCCCACTGAGAACTGCTACTACTCTTTTCTGTCTCACATCTTATGTAGGTACACGAAATATTGATTGTCGGGAATGAGTCACGACTATGAGAATCGCCCACAGTTTGGCTACGATCATCTTTCTGCTTCTTCGTGTAATAGCACACTGACTGACTGACTGCGGCTACACATCTGTCTCTACTCTTAATACTCTACCTCTTGCAATTTTGCTGGCATAATAGAAAGAAACGGCAATTGTCATGATTGCCTCTGAGCATACTACCAACCACGACTACTACGGCTACCTTTTGGTCTGTGCTAGTAGCTTAACTGTAATACTATACCGTTATCGTTTTCTGCACATTCTGTAGCATTGCTAATAATATTATTTCCATACAATCTAATGGTAAAATAACTACTTTGTCAATCTATAGGGTGCCGGCAGAATACTATTTCATGTATGTGTATCTCTTCGATATTTCAGTTTTTATCAAATACACGGTATCCCCTACTGTAATAACAATAACCATATTATTATTATGCATGTGGCTCATCAAAGGATGTGCAGTGCAATTATGCAATCGGAAAAGCATCATTACTACTATTCTCCACAAACAGCAATACCCAATTTTCAACCGCTATCAACTTTTACACAAATCTACGTGTAGTGACTTGACTAGTGAGTCATGGGGTAGTGTATACAGAATGCTCTCACTATTATGTGTTTTATCTAGACCATGTTATTACTTACAATAATTATTTCTCTGTAAATTGCAATAACATTATTACCTAGACGGATGAGACATACAGGAGAACTATATGATACAATCGCAATTTGTTTGTGTATTTAGTTTTAAAGCAAATATTATATGTGTAGTGATTATGGTACTCTCATTTATGATTGCCTTTACTAAGAAGAAAAAAAAATGTTTAGAAACGTTTGAGAAAAGGCAGTAGAAAACTGCAACTGTAGAAAATAATATAATGGATGAGTGAGGACAATATATTTGTATGCTATCTAAAGCGTTTTTACTGCCAGGAGTAGGCGAGTAACTTTGCATTTTGCATTGCATATTGAATCTAAATAAATAAGTGGTTTAAGGGCAGCAAGTACGTATAGTTGCAATTGCAGGTATTGTCGATTTCAGAATGAGACAGAGAGTTGAAGATTATTTGAAATTACGTAATCTATCTACACTTCGTATAATTCAGTACAATAATTATCCTCAGTACGTAAATCATGAGACCACATCTACTGTGTGCATGTAGTTTTCAGGTTTTTCCTATTCTGCATACCATGTAAAGCAATTTAGCCACTTTTGCCGAGTAATTCTTACCAATCTACACATAATGCATACTACTTAATATGCCCATAGGTATCACACTCGTAAGCGTATTATACGTCTATGGGAAGTGAACCATTTAAAACTTAATGTACCTACTAGATATTCATTTTATTTAGGTACTTAATTTACTTCTCTGTGAATAAAACTAGTGCAGTGTGATCCTGAAACCAACTAACTGCGTAGCGTAGTACTAGTATTTACGTATCAACCATGCATTAAGCGTGTATAGTAATACAGGTATGCAAAGTGCAAGGTAAGTAAGGAGTATAATGAGTACATCAATCTACTGCTGTGTTTGTAAGATTGCCTAGTTCCCAAATGCACATTGCATTATTGCATATTGTATAGGGGGATTACAAAAAGCACTTACCTAAAAGTAAAGCATCAAATTAGAAAATGACTGAACTGAATATTTACTTAACCTTTTTCCGGTTCAAATGTCAATTCTTGGAAAAAAATGCTTCAGTGACTCCTGTGAACTAATGTCATATCAAACAAAAGCTTATTTTGTGTTTCTGAACAGTAAGACTCGTCTGTAAGATCATTGCTTTCTACACGACACGTAATTCGGGGAAGGTAACCTCCATTCTGTGTTATGTTACCGTGTTGTTTGTCCCTGCTTTTGTCTCAAGTTTTAAATGTAATATTATAGGCAAATGTTGATCTAGTTTAACCCAAAATTGGGTTTCCCAAAGATAGAAATGATAGTGGCACTTAATAACAGGTAATCGGATACTGGGGCTTCCGGGACGATTAGTGTCATCCCCGTCCGAAGTTTATCGTAGTACTGGCTACCTGCATTTAGATTACAAAATGAAGTCAACGAATGGATAAAGTAAATATGAATCCACGAAGTATGCAAAGCGGTACCCAGAAATGCAAACTTTATAATAATAATAATATTATTTACATCCAGTCCAGAACTAGAAGACTCCCTGTGCTTTGTAATAATAAGTATTACCTGCCTGGTTTCTCGAGATATATGGATATAATAGTATTATATTATATTTATAATGTATGCATATTATTTTGTAGCTGGGAACATTGTTGTTTACATACTATTACTTATTACTAGGATAGGCATCCGAAGTTAAGCGATGATAATTGTAACAATTATTGGTTCAGCCCTGCACGCAACCATCATTACATTTGGCGCAAGTTACTCCTTTTTAATGTAAATATGGGCTTCACAACTTGAGATATTATTTAGGTAACTACTCTAGTTAAGTAGTTTTCGTGGACTGAATAACTATACGGCTAAACACTATATACACATAAGTATGTATACGACTGCCAGGGAATAACGTGTGCAACTTGACACGTGGACGCAAGGGAGCAACGCACAACGTATATAGCGACTATTATTGTCCATGGACGTAATTCATGCATGAGGTATATACTGTACTGTCCACATATTCTGTTTACTACATGCATGCGTGACGAGTGGCGACATATTATTATTTAAGTGTTTCTAGTTGTCAACTACAACAATAGCATGTAGGTGGACATAGAAAATGAAACAGCATTTTATTAATGCGTCTAGAACCGTAAATTATGCGTACCGTTAAGTTCTTCATGATAAAAAGTAGCAGCAACATATATTTTCAGCTTTTTTGGTAACTAAATAAAACAATTTATTTTGACCCATTCATAACATGTTGACTTGTATTGCTCTTAAAAGCAAAATCTGTACTGACCGAAATACAAACACCACGACACTATGATGAGCGGAAAGGTATTACAGAGGTCTTTTAAAGGAGGGTTCTCTTCTTTATGTCTTTATCGGTGTCTATAAACTTGAAAAAGTAAATAACTATTTTTTTCTCTCATTCATAGCTAGGCTAAACTAGGGTGTATTACTATAAGGTACATTTCATTGAGTAATTATTACAGTGCTGCATGTACAGAAATCAGATTTAAATAAAGTTCTTTTCACTGTTAATAGTCCTAATCCTAGTGCACCAAATTATTTCTATACATTTTCAATCACATTACGTCCCATGTACATCCACTTTGGTTGAACTTCGATAAAAGTGAAAGTACAGTGAAAAGGCCATTTACAAGGAGAAAGCTGGCAACTGAATCAACTGATATCTAGAACCTAAATAATACTGTAATAATATAATTCTAAAATATATACGTTCAGCTTTCAATTTTTTCTAATTATTGAATTTCGGCGAATATGAAATGAAATAATACGTCATAATATTTCTGTACTTACTCATTAGATAGTAGAAAGACAAAGACAATTTAGTTAGACAGTTATATTTATATCTTACAGAGACATTTTTAGATTGCCATCATATAGAAAAGATATTCAATTTAATTTACCCATATGCATGTCGCATTTTATACATAGTATTTGAACTTTTAAATTGAATAGGTATTTCATGGTATTTGAAGGGACAGCATTAATTTATAAAATATATATCTGTCAATCAGGATTTCCGGCATCCGCCTATCCCCCTCCAACCTTTCATTTATTGATATCCAAAGCGTTTTTGAAATACTCCAATCCATCGGCTCTAAAATAGTAAAAATTGCAATACGAGGTATAAATTATTTTTGCCGAGTAAGGTACCGTAGTAGTAGACATTGGTAATTGTCACTTTGAACTTACATTTCTTTCATGCGATTTTTTACAGTGAACTTTTTATTCTTTTTTGCTAATAACATTTCTTTCTTGGTGGATTTATCCTGAGCAATATTATCCATCAGAGCAGTTAACATTGGCTGCATATCCCCAACAATAACAGTCTGCTTCCTCTTTAATTCGGCAATTTTCTCCAAATCACTTTTCTTCCCTTTCTCCAACTCTGTTGAGAAACACAATTTAATATTAAACTTTTGGATTTATCATCATGAATCATATCATGACATATTATTTCATTGTTCAGAGAAACTCTATCTCGTACCTCGTTTCATATTTGTTACTTTGTTACTTACTTTTCTTCAAAGAATCTCTTCTCAAATGCATTTTCCTTTTCTTCAGATTCTTCTTTACAGCTTTGTCCTTTATGTTAGTGAGTTTCAATGAGACCTTTGCTTTCTGTTTAATAATGCTTGGCTCTGGTTTAGATTTGAATTTTATCTGTTGACTTTGACTATATTGTATAGCTGATTTATGAAATGTAACTCTTTTGGCCTGAATTTTCCCCATAATTTGATAAATACTATTTTAAAGAACCAGAAAACAAAAAGAAGAGCTGTATGTACTTTTAATAGTTGATAGTTTACAAATTAATTTTGTAAATGTAATTACGGCAAAACTAGCTACAAGAAAATAACTGAAAATTGTCACGATTATTTCATTTTTCTTATGTTCTAATCTAATAAAATAAATACTTTATTACTATGAAATAAATCAAAATTCCAAATGAATGTGAGTGCACTTCACTGAACTGCACATCAGTATCACTCTCACGATGAAAGACTTTTTGTTCAACATACCCGCTGAGCAACAAGCACGATGTAGAATGCAGACGTACAACCATGAACCGTGTGCGTGTAGTGCATAGTGTATTCAGTGTAAAGTAAGTAGATTGTAGATGGATAAGCGGCTAAGCCTGAAACTTTGCTAGCATATCGCATAAAAATACTACACCTAAGCGGCTAAGCCTGAAGCTTTGCTAGCATATCGCATAAAAATACTACACCTGCAATTCCCAAATTCTCAAGCAAAGGAAGGACTCATTTACTAAAAAAAATCATGATTTTTCTATTTCTTTTTTGCACGATCGCCGATCGACTAGGTAGTTAGTATATGGATGATGAATGAATTATGGATATATGATTTTTTGATAGTATTTATTATCAAATATGTAAATTATGTTCTTCCTTTGTTATCTCTAGGAAGGAAACAAAAAGCTTTAAAGTTTTTTCGTAAATGTGGAAGCAGATGGATAACTTGCAGTTTGGCCTGAGACTTATAATGTCCCCGGTTTAATTGATGAACTATTTGTAGCAGTCATAAGCATGATACTTTACCTACCTATATATGCTTGCTGGACAATTACTTAAAATCGACTATGGTAATTTATTTTTATTTCACTTTTGAATTACAGGGAGAATACATAATATTTAAACTTGGCCGTGCTTTTGATTTACCTGGATGAAGGAAATTATTTAAAAATATAAAATTGTGGAATGGGTGCAATGGGAGCAATGGGGACATTTACATAAAATGTGGGGCCGGAAGGGCACAAAGGGCTTCTTTCAGGCTTGCACTTTCCTTCACTTGGATGGAAATAGTGTTCTCCACACTTGACTTCATAACCATTGCCAGCAACGCAAACGAGCACAGTATGACAATCATTTTCTGGAACAAATCCGGTTCTGATGGGACCTACATACATGCACAAAACCATCATAAATAATTAGCTAGAAAATTATTTCAAAAGCATATCCATTAACTTCCCAATTTTAATATAGTTTTAATATAAGAACCATACATTTCTTCTGTGGCACACTAGGAATGACTGGATATAAGATGCTGTTTTCATCCTCACTGTCTGGTCCACCTGGGGGCAGTGGTCTAATGTTATCTGGATTGATAACCTGTTCAGGTGGGATATGTCCATTTGGTGGGTCAGCAGCCGGCTGTCCTGTGCAAGTGGGATCACTGACACAAACTCCCAAGTTCTGAAATTGTGCATAATTTCATGTTTGTCATTTTACAGTAACAGCCTTAACACCTATAGATTGTGTTTCATAGCCGTCCTTCTCACAACAGAAGAGGTTGACACATAATTAGTTATATTAAACCTGTTGCGTGCATAATAAATACCAGAAAATCCACGGTACCACCCCAAAATAAAACATTTACTGAATTATTAACTACATGCATAATATTTCACTAGAAAGATTAAAATCATATACAGCTCATCCAGTATGCATTTTTTACATCTGTGTGTGCATGTATAATAAATTAGAGAAATACAATAAGCGAATGTTAGTATGCGATTCAGTGTGGAATAAGGTCATAAATTCATGCAAATGAGTCTTACATTCTGCATCTTGAAAATAAAAATAGATATTTGAGTGCGTAGTAAACTTTCTTTGGCAGCAAGTAAATATTTTGTAGCAATGTGCAAGTTAGTATGTTGGAGAGATGTACGATGTACCTGATCATAAGAATGCATATCAGGGCAGCTGTAGACAGTTCCATTACCGGCGTGGCATACAACAAATTCATTACAACGAGAACCTGGAAAAGTGCCATACGCTTGTGGGCATCTCGAATCTAATTCACTGGGCCCTACAAATCATAATAATACGAATACGTCATAATATATTTTTTCACAGTAGTCGGATACACAGAATTCTTTTTCAATTTCTTCGGTACCAATTTACACTGAAGAATTAATATTGCTTACGCGAATCAGTCTTCCCCATGCAATCCACATTTTTTGGGTAGTCACAAGATGATGTTTGTGGATTAAAGTAAAGGCCATGTGAGCATTGACCCACGGAAGCCTTGCCCTCCCAGCAGTTCAGGAACTTGTCGCAATACTGCGGATGACTAACTTGACCATTTCTATCCGTAGGGCAATGCGAATCTTCTCCCTGTCTGGCCAATAGGTAAATGTGACCTGTGCATACAAAGCTAATTATTCATTTATAACAGATTTTTTCCCCTAAAACTTAGAGCAGTGGTTTTCTCCAGCTTGTCTTATGTCTTGTCATGTAGTACACACAAAGGATTAGAGACCGATTGCTACTCACCTTCATTTCAAGTGTCAAAATTAAGTAACAAGATTAATGTAATTGGATTCTTTTCTGCTGAGATAATTTGAATCGCTCTTGTTTCGTCTGTACGCATAACAGCGTGATAGCCAGAAAAGTATCAAATTACATTGAGACATAAGAAACTCGTAACAAATCGCAAGTCTTGCCATTTTTTGATTAACAATCTTCATGGAGAAAGAAATTAAGCTTTGCTTCATTATCTAGCTCTGTGAGACGAGATGTCAAAGATTCACTCTGAACATTTCAGTGCAGATTACGTGGGTATAAAAGAAAATAATGTTTCATTTCACCTCACTTCACTTGAAGTCTGAAGTCTCATATTTTATGGAGTTACGAACATTCTGTGGTGTCTAATCCAATCTATTACATCTTGCAATAGGTTAGTTTGATTTTCGATTGGATTAACTCACATTCATTTACGTTTATGGGGTGAAAAACTTGTCCATGAATGTGACCGGACCGGTTTCATTTACCTACCGATTACCTTACTCAATCTGTTTACTTAATCTTAACTTGCTGATTAACAGGAGGCTGGTCTATTGCTCTTTCATACACCCTTACCATTGCCTGCTACTTGCCACTGTATAGTTTCTATGAAATTCAAATGACAGGGCCTGCGAGTAATATATCATCTTGCTGGATCACAAAAATTACAGCCTTTAGACAGAAATGAATTGTTGTGCCATGCTAGGCTACTGAAAAACTGCTAATTGAATTTGCAGGTCGATAATTCCTCGTGTAAGTGCTTTTCATAAAAAAATGGCACCATTTTACAAATAATCTAAACAAATAGATTACAATCATTCATTTATTAAAATTACTTTCCTTCATTCATTGTTTAGTATAGACAGCTCTAAATAATAAATGGATGATAAACTGACACAGGTAAGTATAATGCAAGCCCAAATACTCTTTAAATTAACTAAAGACAACACCTATCACCTAACTACTATCTTTACAATATACAAATAATATTTATTAACATTTGGCAATAGTTAAAATTCAAGGGATCACTCTGCCATCAACAATATAATAATCTGTTTGCCAGACATTATCGGACAAACCCTAAAAATGAGAATGAGAAGGTACCTAATCCACAAAGTTAAAAAATGTAAGATGATTGCCAGGTAGTAGTAGATGTATAGATGTATTTTCAGAATATTAATATGCACACAAGTCAATAAGTAGTACTGGACGGCGGAAGGTAAGTCAGAAGAAGGAGAGCACTTCAATTATATTCAGTGCATTATGTAAGTACATTTTTACCCTATATGTTTCTAATAACTTTTAAGAACTCGTTATACTTCTGGAACCTTTTTTCAAAGTTATGATTTACATGCATCATTACTACCAACAACAGTAGGTAACGTAAAAGTATAAAGATAAGTAGGTAGGTACCATTTTAGCAAAGCCTGAACAGAAATAAAATCTATGAAAATTTATGCAGGTAACCCATGCTGGACCTGGAAATTTCATTTTGACAGTTTTGATAGGGACGTGCTTACTAAGACATCATACACATGCTGTTAAAAAATTAAAAAATTGGAATCTTGTTTAAAAAAAATCACTGACAAAATATTCATGATAAGCTGTCCATGAATTTCTTATGCAACGACGGTGATTTCTATTTGTATAGTTGATACTTCATAGTTTTTGAATGAGTAGGCAAAATTAAGAACGATTCAAAATGTCAGAGAAGCCTATCATCGGTACCTTTATATAGCTAGAATACAATTTTTGAAATATTTTAGCAAGACAAAAAAATTCTAAGTGTTATTTGCAAATCAATTGACTCGACGACGTGATTGGTTCTTATAAAATTTAAAATCTTCAATGCTTTCCTTTGTCTTATCTATTTCAAAATTCTGCAAGCAATTCAAGAAAAATATTTTTTTCATTAATTTTTTGAAATTTTTTAAGTATGTGCAGGTAGTAGAAAATATTATGTCTACTACGTGAAACATAATTTAAGAATTTGTACTAAACCATATTTAGAGTTAGAGACGGTATAGAGCAAAGATATAGTATGCTCACATCACTGGTATAAATATTTCTTTCAAAAACTTACTCTTCAGCCCAATAAGAAGTAAAATATCTTACCATTAGTGACGGCAACCACTGCTGCAAACAGTAGCAAAATCTTCATGGTGGTATTTTTGCGAAGATTTGTCAAATTGGGCTGTGAAAAGTGAGCAGATGCTTGTTAGGACTTAGTCTTTGGCCAACTGATTGCACTTCGGGTTTTGGAACAGGTTTATTAACACTATTTTACCTGGTTGGTATTCAATAGCAAACAATCTGCTTATCTATGCTCAAGAATGTATTAAAGAGTAGCATTTATTATGTATGAACTTTGAAGTAGAAATACATGGACTAAAGAGTGTGTGCGTTGCATGGTTGTATACTATTGTATTGTGATGTTGTATGATTGTGTGTAAGTAAATACATCACATACCTTTATTAACACAGATGTAGGCGAAGAACTGCCTTTTCTCGAAGATTCACATTAGAGATCTTTTGAGACGGAGCGGCTTAGTGTAATCTTATATGATACTTGCATAAAGTGACAGCTATACTTTTTGCAATTTGCATGGCATTGGCGAAATTAATTAAAAGGTACATGTATCAGATTTTTTAAATCGTTTTTGCGATAATGATAATCGTTCTACGAATCAAGTAGGGAGTTAACGATCGAACGATGGAGATATATACATGTATCTCATGTATGCATGCCGACTTGTATTGCTTGCAACTGTTCCAGTCATTATTGAACTAGAAATCTGCTTCTCCAGGTACTTTCCACCATTCCAGACTTCCTAATGCAATGTTACAAATGTTATACTTTGATGAAGATATTAACATCACAGGTAGTAGGTAGGCAGAAATTTGAATTCGATCAAATGCAGATATTGGCTTAACTCAACCCGGCATGACATGCATTTCATTTTTCAAAAGAATTTTGGGTTTTCCAAGGGTTTCGTATGGGAACATTGTGAGTTCATTAAATTTCTTTTCGAGTTTGGAAAATTATATACCTACCTAGGTACCTATTTACCTACATTAATTTTAATAATCTTCCAATGACTACTCTTTCATGGTCTGTATTTCATTTCATACTGGTATAGACTATAATATTATTATTATTGGATAATACCATGGAATAAAGATAATATTATATATATAATATATATATATATATATATATATTATATATATATAATACATTATGCCTAC
Source organism: Tomocerus nigrus (assembly GCA_019776505.1). Classification (NCBI taxonomy): domain Eukaryota; kingdom Metazoa; phylum Arthropoda; class Collembola; order Entomobryomorpha; family Tomoceridae; genus Tomocerus; species Tomocerus nigrus. The sequence goes on from JABASI010000751.1 coordinate 27,912, forward strand.
TTAGGTAAGTAAATACAGAAAATAGACACAACACAAATTCGTTTTTATGTAACTAATTCCAAATATTTTGTTTTTTGGAAAAGACAACATTCGCTTCTGGACTAATGAGCCATTACCACTACCACCTTACTGCGGATATTAAATTTTATTGGTTTTGCTATCAATTATGAGACACACCAGCTTTAATGCAATTATATTTTAAAAAAACTTCATACAAACCATACAAAAGATGCTGCCAATCGGCAATCTATAAAATCTATTGTCTAGTTCTTTGTTTTGTTTCAATTCAGCGTATGCATGGCAAGATATACAGATTATAACATGTATGCCAAACAAACAGAAACCAAAGCTTCCGTACTACTCACCACTGTCCATCTGCAAAGTGCCTCGCATAATGAAGGTGAAAAGGTGTGTCTCTTTGTCGCACATTGCATCCTTCCATTCATTAATTACTGCCGCAGAAAAAAAAACTGAAAAAATGCTGTGCAAAATTGCTGATCGTAGAAGATCGCAGAAGAGAATTTCAGAATTTCTTTGATTGTGTCAGGTATGAATCAAATTGGCAAAGGAAATGATTATTTCGGATATTATAAAATCGTGAAATAATATTTGATCAAATTAAATATACAAAAACCAGTAATTGTTTAATATAAGTACGTACCTTACTAGTTGGCTTTGCAACAATATTATGTTAATCAAGAGCGAATGAAATTATTAGCCATGTTATATTCACGCATGATTTGATATTTGAGAATCATTGTGCCGTTTATTCGCATAATCGCAATTTACATTACAGTTCATAATTCTATTACTTAATGTATCTTACAGCAATGTGAAGGCTTTCATAAACACCAATACAAAAGTTTTAGCTTCTTAACTACAATAAATATTCATATTATTATATTTAAACTATAAAAATCAAAATTATGTACGTACCTACCTATATCTACTACAGAGCAGAGTAGAGTATGCGTAATTGACTAATACTTCAAGTACAGTCATGTATAACAACGTGTCAAAAACATAAGCACTTTCTTTACAATACGCATGATATCTTATAATTATCTATAATTACTTTGTATTGCAAGGTTTCTGGTGTGCCACCTTTAGTATTAGTAGTAGTAGAATAATATTTACTGTAATTATCTTATCTGTATACTTAGTTATATATTAAATCACATGAGAAAATTATGCACGCAAAAACACATAGTGAAAATGCCAATAATTATTGAAACTATTCACCAGGATGAACATTAAGTCTGTGATTTGTAAAGGCGAATGGATTATTGAAATGAATTTTACAGTATTCACAGTAGTACTCAGATTCACTTGGAGGTTTTTCAGGATGCTTTTCAGCTTTGTGACGATTTAATCGACTTTCGCTCTCATATCTTCTTTTGCATAGTGTACAAGGAAAGAATACTTTCTTCTCGTGGGAATGTGCATGCCGTTTTAAATTGGCCATTGTAGTAAACTGCTTCCCACATTGAGAACACAGAAATGCTCCATCTGGAGAATCTGCCTCTGCTGGATTGGATTTGCCGTTCTTGATATGCTTTTTAAGGCTTGCTGACGGCTTTGCTTTATTGAGTGGAGGTTTTACGCTCGTTAAGACTGGGATATGATTTGATTTGACATTAGTTTCCTGTCCACTGGTATCTACTTCTATTTTATTACTGTTTCCATCAAACGGAACGGGCACTACGTTTTGAACTTCGACTGTAGACGCGAAAGGAATTAATTCGTCAGAAACCGTTACTTCGCTGCATTCTGTTATTTCTACTTCGTGCGATGGACTTGGGGGCTGAAAATCTATTATCATTGCAACGCCTAAAAAATATAAAAATTTGGTTACAAAATCTCAATGAATGATTTTTTCAAAAACGTTTAGAAAGGTTACAAATTCTCAAGGAAAGATTTTTCTAAAAACGTTTAGCAATTTTTGAACTATCTCTCCGATCATTAATCCTAGTTAAACAAACAATTGCAGTGAACATATTTTATATAGTCACTCAAAAAATACAAATAAACTAAAAAACTAAAACTCTCCCCGTCTCCGTGCGTGTCTAACCATCTTGTTTTGACTACTTGAAGTAACATTTTATAAACCTAAATTCCTCTTTGTCAAGATTGGGATTATTTGGCAGAGGAAAAATCAATGTTTAAAGCTACTTCAAATCCAATATGCAATATAATATTATATATCACATAACTGCATACAAATATTATTTGATACACTACTCACTTACCTAAATAAGTAAAATCTATTTGTAAAAGTATAGCAATTATACAATTTGTAAAAAATTATTTAACAAAGCTTCTAAACATATAACAAACTGTAACTTTCGCTATATCTTTAGTTTCGATAACTTTCTTTAAAATCTAAAATATGCATGCAAATACTAACTAATAAGGACCCTAGCCTCACGGTAATTATGTCAAGCTGATTTTTATCTGTTTCGATTTTCGTGAAGTAATTGAAGAGTTGCTGGCAGTAACTTTAACATAAAAGCCATGTGGGGAATGAGCAGCAATTTCGAAAGGGGGCAATCAAGTACTAATCTAGTTTTAGAAACATAATTTTACATTTACTCCCGTTAACATACCTTCATTTGTATTTACACTATTTGAGCCAATGGGGTTTATTGGATTTGGATGATTTTCAGGTGCTAGCACTTCTGAATTATTCATTAATAATCTTTGCTGGTGATGTTGGTGTAGCAGCACATCGGTCTCATTGTGTAAAGGCGCTAACAGCAATTGTTGGGCTACATAAATTTTTTTACAATATCATATGAATATTACTATGCCGCTTGTATGTATACATAATACAATATTATAATGTTAAATATTTGACGCTTACCAGCTTCATAATCCATTATTTCAAAAACCGACCGATCAGTCTCACCCCCAAGACTATAGTAAGCCATTGCGTCTGGGTCATTGATAATTGGTTCAAATTCGGCAAGTGACTCTGCAAGCGTCAACACATCACTATCCTTGATGGTAGAACCTGTGGCATTGATGAAATAATCAAATAATAATAAATCATAAAATAAATAATATGAATATGACATATACTATACTATACGACATTATAGACACGTAGAAAATAGCAAAGCAGCAAAAAATTAAACATCTCATTCAGAACCACTCGTATCCTAATCACTAATTAAATGAGTGTACTAAATAGGTGTTAAATTCCAGTAAAAAAAGACATAGGGAGCATAAAAACAGGAATTCAGCAATTGACAATAAGTGTTGAGCAATTCATAACATGGTCAGAGCGTCAGAGATTAGAGTAATAATAATTAGTAAAATAAAGAATTTGTATATTGAAATTGAATTCCAGCGAAGGTCAAATATACATATATACTTAATATATACCTTTACTCTATAGTCTATACTGTACATAGCTGTCGAGGCATTTAACAGTGAAAAAGTAAACTTACACACTCCGTGCAAATCATCTATAAAAGGAGAAGGTACTATTGTTTCATGGTTAATTTGAGATAAATTTTCTTCCACTTTTACTTGTGGCAGGGGATGAGGAGGTAAGTTATTGCTGGTGTTGATGTCAGGAAACGGAGTGAAGGCCTTCGATTCTAAAATCTTAATTTTGTCTTCTATAGTCGCTAAAAGATTATCTACAAATACAAAGAACGTTAAGGTTCATACTATTAGAATGAATTCTCCGTATATGAATAAAAATTTTGTAGTATTGATTTTCTTACCTAACGAATACGCTACAAAATTTTCTAATTTGCGTACTCTACTTGTCAAACGACAAACAGTGAATTTTAGTAGATATAATTCATTCACCCAAATTTTTTGACTTTTATCCATGTTTGCTATACAACTGATAATTATGACTAATCAGATCGCCAAAAAATTATGACATTTGGAATTTCTAATATCGATTTTTGATTTTAGAGGAAAATTACATAAAAAGTGTATACAACTATTTGGCAAACATTGAACAATTTTGAAATGGGTGGTTGTAAAAGCTATTTTAAAAAAGGCGCTGCCGCTATCTAGTCCACGCATTATGTTGCTCTTCAAGTCGGAGGAAGTGAATAAACTTTTGCACACATTTTATACTGTGAGAAAACAGAGTGAGACTGTTTCTGTGAGACTCTGAGACTGCCGAGTGGCAAATTGAGACTTTTGTTTGTGTACGCTCATTGCTCATTATGCACAGATACCTGAGCGTGAGCCTGTGCCCTGTAGGCTGTGCCTGTACTTGTACATAAATAAAATTAAATGAACATAATCTGGATAATCTGGAATCTGGATAGAGAAAAGTATATTTTGATCCTCCCTTTATATTTTGACTGTTATGTACCTGACCTATTGTAAGAATTGCAATTGTTAACTTGTAAAGCTAAACCTAAAAAGCTCTTTATAACAAGTGTTTGAGTAGTGTATGTAAGTATGCTGAGATTTCCGTATTTCGCAATTCATTTCAAATGCTGATTTATGTACTATCCTTCTTCCTCAAAAAATGATTTTTTAATTTAATGTTGAAGTTTGATTGGTAAAATGAGTATCGTCTTATCGATGTGATAGATATAGAAAATGCAGATGTGTATTATGAAATGAATAAAATAACAAATACTTGTGTGATCTGATATGGAATCCTTGATGCATCATAGTTTTTCATTTATTATTCAAAGTAACTGTGACTTATTGGGACATACGCATTAAAATACAAATATTTATTTTTGGGTAACACAATGCTCAATTTCAATTCAATTAAAGATCTGCATGACACAATCGGTAGGTATGTACTGTCAACTTAAAGAGAATCTAACATGAAGCCAGAATATAATTATATACTAACAGATAT